>NDXZ01024937.1:3810-15350 GCA_003055125.1 Paykullia maculata | reverse complement strand
ATGAATATTGTAGAAATTACAAACGGAATGACAAACTTCTATATACCATTATCACCTCTGGTGAAGGGTATAAAAATAACGTGTTGATGCATACAGTTTCTATTATGTTTTTACCTTCTCCTGTAAAATTACAATTGTGAGTTAGGGTCTTCTACCTGAGACCAACGGTATGTAATGTACATACATATGTACATTATTATTTAGTTGTTAAATTGTTGCTAAATGTACATACTTACATATGTATGTATGTACATACACCGTTTTTTTTTGCAATTTGCATTTTGTTAAATTTTATTTTATTACTAAACGAGATAAGAAAGTCAACAACTAAACAATAACAATTTATTATTAATAATATTAAATAACACAAACTGTTGATCATTAGGAAATGAGCATTAATAGAGATATACTGTCTATCAATATTTTTTTCAATATAGGTGCCGGTCGTATATATCGGTTTGAAAATATCGATATTCAATATTTCGATATTTTTCTTAAATTCATAAAATACAGGAAAAACGAAATTATTTAAATCAAAGGAGCTTTGTAAATAAACTACCTTAGAAAAAAGTGCTTTATTTCACACATTTAGGTTAGGTAAGCTTTATTTTTCAAAACATTCGTTAAAAATAAATTGATTTTTATCGATCGACCTTGAATTATTTAAATTAATTATTTCGACACAAATAAAAAAATGTTTTCACTTAATTACCATACCATTCATATGAATAAAGCAAAATTTAAATTAAACGTTCAATATAATTTCACAAAAGTACACATTCATTGATACATTCATAAGCATTATTGTTTAAAAGTGGGTGGGCGTTTTTCTCCATATTTTCTTGTTGCAGTTTTATTTATGCATATACATACATATGTACATACATACATACAAATAAATGTAATAATAAACCCCGTTTATTTTATTTACACACATGCATACATACATACGTACGGTCGGAATATAATAAACTCTGGCGCCCAAATAAGGCCCACCGCCAGAAATTACCTAAAAATTTAAAATAGTGGTGTATGTATTTCTGTTTTTTGAGTATTTTGTTATTTTATTTAAATTTTAAATCTATTAAAAAATGACTACAAAAAAGCATTCTGCATATTAACCGTTTGAATGACCCAACAACCACAATATCAACTTTGTTAATAATACATACATAGCTACAAACATGAGTATGTACATACATAGTATGTATGTATGTTTGTAGCTGTTTGCAAAAATAAATGTCTTGTAAAGATAAATACATTCATATACATGCATACATACTTACATACATACATACGTATGTATGTAAGTAAAAAGTAGACCATACTCCAACTGGTTTTTGCTGCTTGCCCGTTATTATTAAAAACTTTAAAATCCGGGTTACTAACAAGATTTTTTAACATTTGTTTTGTTGGTATTTTACATACATATGAACTTACTTAAGTTTTGTATTTATGCATTTTTTTATATGTATGTATGTACAACCGCTTATAGAATCTGCGGGCTAACAACATTTAATTATGATTTACAACAATAAATGCAAAAAATAAACTATTTTGTAGTTTCTAGTTTATGTTGTTGTTTATTTCATCAGACTATTGCTCCGCCTTGGGAACAGGCGTACAGAGTTTTTAGCATGTAGCTTGTAAAAGAAAAACAAAATGTAACTGCAATTTTTCTCGTATTGCAGTCTGTACTTTTTTCATACATATAAATGTATTTGTTTTTTTTGTTTTCTTTATACACACGCTTGTATTTGCTGTATTGATATTTGTATTTGTTCTTTTTGTTGTTGTCATTATTGCTTAAAATAAAACTGTAAACAATGCACTCCAAAATTGGTATTATTATTGTACTTTATTTAGTACATTTCGGTCTTGAATTGTATTACATAAGTAACGACTTACGTACATACATACATATTTAATGACGGGTGTTTTTTTTTTTAAATAGAAAATTTATATGGCAATACTTCTTAATAAGTTTAAATGATTTATTGAAAGAAACGTTCGGCAAACCAATAATTTTGGGTAATGCACCCGTTAATTGGACTCCAAGATCAATAATTTAACGCTGCTCGACTATTTTTTGTGGGGCTAGGTAAATCCTTTGGTCTTTGCCGATAAACCATCGACAATTTGCGTCTTGAAAAACAACATTTGCGACGTTATCACTGGCATATTGCCTTCATCGCTTTAAATAGTGGTCCAAAATTGAACTTTCAGCGAGCTAGCCGAGGTGGACATAAGCCGGAAATTATATTTAAATAAGAATGGCAAAGAAATATCTTAAATACCTTTCTTTACCCATAAACTTATGCTGACGATAAAAGATGCATTTGCTAAACAAAAGTATCGGAAAACTTAAAAAAAGTAGAATTTTTCAGAGGTAGGATTAGTTTTTCTCAGGAAAACTTTTTTCCCCTTGATCAGATTTTTCTTATCTTCAGGCTTTACCAGCCTATGACCATAACACATATTTCTCCAAATTTCATTGATCTAGGAGCACTCAATCACTTTTAAGAGGCAATATAAGCTAAAAAAAAGAGTATACTTATGTATGTAAGTATATGTACATATCGTTGGTGTCAGGTAGAAAGGCCCTAACTCGCATTTTTTCGAAATTGACTTTTTTTTAGTGATATCAATACATTTCACACAAATACATCTTGTCACAAAAAATTAATGCTATATTTTCAATATTAATGGTTTTACAAGCAATTGTATAACAAAAGTAACATGTTAATATATACAGAGTCTATTATGTTTTTACCTTCTCCTGTAAAATTACAATTGCATATGTGAGTAAGGGCCTTTCTATCTGAGACCGACGATATACATATGTATGTATGTATGCTTGTGCGTATGTACGAACTTATCTTACATAATTTGCTGAGACTACCTCTGGGTTTTATATATAATTTTTTTTAATAAAAAATCAAACAAGTTGGTTACTGTTTAAATAATGTAAAAGTTTAACAGAGAAGTATTTTTTTCAGCAATAATTAGTGTATTTTTCGGGAATGGTCAAATATCCCACATATGTATGTATGTCCTATGTTTTTAAAAGATAAGAGAAAACTCCTTAAATATTTATCAAATTCAATTAATATTAAAAATAATATTAATTTTAAATTTTCTAGGAAGAAGAAATCACAAAAAAATGTGAACTCCTATTTAAAAAAGACTATACACTCATCGAACTCGATAATAACAATGGGATCCTAAGTCCACGTTATCCGGGACGCATTTTTATACCTGAATACGAACGTGGTCATATGTCATCCACCATCGTCGCCAAAAATACAAACCTATTTAATCCATCATCTACAACAAATGCAACAAGTTCTCAAATGTATTTACATTATCAACAACAATTACTGCAGCAGACTTCATCGGCAAACGTTGTACCAACAACAAATGCTATGACAAATACAACAACAAGTACTATTTACGAAGATCTATACGATGTTAGTAAAATACGTGAATATATAACGATGGCGAAATATGCCCGGTGTCGCCAACGTTTTGCTGTACCCGTCATTATGTATCGTGGCAAATATATTTGCCGTTCGGCCACAATATCCGTAAATGCCGAAACGTATGGACGAAAAGTGGTCGATTATGCGTATGACTGCCTGAATGGAACAAACTACAGCGATCGCGGTAATCATATTGTCGACGATGAAAATAATGACAATAATGACGATTCATTAATGAATCATGTCTTAAATGAGCCTTCACCATTCTCATACGAGGAAGTTATTAAGAGTGATATCCTACTGCTGAATGCCCTGAATGTTAACACAATTGTAGATCTAATGGTGGAAAAGAGAAAAATTAAATACTTTATGGCGTAAGTAAATATAAACATACATACATAAACATTTTTATTTTATTCATACGTACGCAGTGTACTTAGAAAGTGCAAAAATTTAATTTTGTTTAAAAAAAAATATTTTTAATAAGAGGTGCGCACTAAGAAGTGTAGAAAATGGCAAATAACTTTAAAAAATGCCGAAATGGCAAGTTTTAGTATTTTATATGTTGCGGTTTTCGAAAGAAAGAACAGAAAAAGGGCAACATATTTTTACAGAAAACAAAATAAAACGGCATAAGACTTGCTCTGCACGTATAAACTGACACAAAAAGTGTTAACGATTAAAACTATTTATTTTATTTTTAGTGTATCCTCGTCCGAAAAGGCTGATCCTGAAAATCACTATGAAAATTTTAATCTGCTATCGCTACCCTATCCGGGTTGTGAATTTTTTAAAAACTTTCGCGACAATAACTATATGGCCAAAAACTTATTTTACAATTGGAATCAATCATTTAATGATGCTAACATTTCTATACCGAGTTTGGGACCCACAACAGAACTGAATATCAATTGGAATGAATATAAGAAATGGGATTTGGTGCTTATAACACAAAACTATCTAAAAGCCTGCCTAAAATATATACAGGAAGAGAGTTCTGGCTTATTAATACACTGCATTAGCGGTTGGGATCGTACGCCGCTGTTTGTATCATTGGTACGTCTATCACTATGGGCCGATGGTCTCATACATAAGTCATTGAATGCTCTGCAAATAACATATTTCACATTGGCATATGATTGGTATTTGTTTGGACACCAATTGTCGGATCGTTTGAAAAGAGGAGAAGATATAATGTTTTTCTGTTTTCATGTGCTTAAATATATGTACGATGACGAATTTAAAGTTATAGAACATAGGTACATATACATATATACATACATACATACATATTAAAATATTTATAATAAAATTTATTTTTCTTTCTTTTAATTATCAATTGTGCTTTTCTTTTAGTACCAGAAAACGTACCAAAACTTCTAGTAGTAGTGGAGGTAGTAGTGTTATTGTTCTTAAGTCTGATTTCTTTGATGATGAGCCACTAAAAGAGTAAGAATATTTATTATTTTTTTGATTTTCTTTAAATCATATACATTTTTTTTTTCTTTAAATAGAGACTTAATTCTATGTTGCGATCAAGACAGCAACGATAGTTTTTCCAATAGTTCCATCTGTGATATGTCCATAACGGACAACTTCTATGCAGCTGCAACTGCAACGACAACAGCAACAGCACATGGTCCATGCCATAATATTGGGGGTGTTAATCCTTTGACAAATCGTTCTCCTAATCCAAAAAGGTAAATATAACACAAATGTACATACATACATATAAATATAAATTTTAAATTCTTTTGTTGCACTGAAATTTCATTTTCCAATCAAATTTCAGTCTTCAAATTGATTAAAGAAATTTAAAAAAACAATATTTGGTTTTTTATTTATATTTTTTCAACGCAATGCATTTTGTTTAAAGTTATTAAACATTAAACGAATTTATTTTTAATAAAATATGAACAAAAAATCGTAAAATTTTCTTAAGATTATATTTAAGTTCCTCTTCTTTCTTGCCGAATCCGTATGTAATAATAATTTGTATGTTTTATTTTAGATCTAAAACTAGTCCAATATCAGTGCCGGGTGCTAGTGCCCATCGTCAAAGACAGGAGTCGACATCATCGAATGGTAGCTGGCAAGTCGTTACCGATACCGGCTCCATAGATTCAATGATGAACGACAGTAATATGCGGATGCAGCAGGATGAGAATTCTCAATCTTCTTGCCAGGGCAGCAATGTTAGTACAAATGATAGTGGAGACAGTGCAAATGGTGCCCTTAACAATGTCACGAGTAGTGTAAATTCAAAGGACAGTTCCTCTGCAAACATAGCATCAATGTAAGTATAATTTAAATTGAAAAACGTAAGTAATTGTTTTTGTTATTATTATTTTTTTTTCTTCACATTTTTAGCCGCAAACAACGTTTACATGCTGTACGCGCCATATTTATCCAAGCCTATGGAAAAACAGTAGGCCTTAAATTTAAAGAGGGCTCCGCTATTAATTTAGTTACATTTGTAGGTACTATAGCCGACCAATTATTTTAAATTTAAAAACAATTTGAGGCTTTTGTTAACATTTATTTTTTGCTTGTATCTCTACTATTAACGCCCCCTATTTACCTACCGATCGAAATTGCACATTTTATGTCGTTCTTTGTTATTTGCGTTTTTTTAGTTGTAATTTTATTTTATTATGTTTTTTTATATTTTTTTTTTAATTCGGTTTATCAATGTCTTTTATTGTTTATTTATAATATTGTTAAAAAGGTTATAAGAGAGAGAGAGAGAGAGAGAAAGTGAAATAAAACTATTTTAGTTCATAAGATAACAAATGTTTATTAAAATCTTAAGTTGTATGGCTAAAATTTAAAAAAAATTATTGTAAAATAAATTATAAAAAATCGAATAGCCGAGAATGTAATAAATACCTATTTCTGCATGGCGAAAAATTCCTCTTTAAAATAGTCGTTCGTCTTACAAAATGGGTTCCTAATTTAAGATTATGTAATAAGCTAACACAATGTTTTTACACACCATTTCTAAAAGAAAAAAAAATGTTTTAATTCCAAGTAAAATTAATAAATAAAAAATGTATTCATATTGTTATTTTGAATCGAATTAAATTACATTACATAATAACATTAATTTTGTACACTATTTTAGAAAAAGTAAAATTAATAACTGCCGTCAACTCTAAAATTTTCCAAAATATAAGAAATTATTTATAAATATTTGGCTTTTTTATTTTTTTTAATAAAAATAAATAAATATTTTAAAAGTGTAGGGGCTAAAAAGTCGTATCTTTTTATCGAATGAATTTTTGTCCTGAATGAAATTTCGACAAGGGGGTTACTCAAACTCGATTCGACAAAAAATTTATTTCGAAAATGTTTCGTTTCGAACCGAATTACAAAAAAAAAAACATCGACTAACTTAAATCTTCAATTTGTTGATCATAAAACTAATTTAACATTTAATTAAAATATGTATACAATATTTTTTTGATGTATGTATGTAAAAAGGTCGTTTAAAAATTACAACTTCCAATACCTGGGACGCCATTGCCTTGGATATAGATGAATCCATAACTTATTTACTTGAAAAAGCATTAAAAACATGAAACGATAATTTCCGGTAGCTTAGATTACCCGGACTCCATACTTTATACTACTTATTTACTAATAATAAAAAAAACTTTTTAAACGACAAGTTATTTGTTAAAATTACTTTATTTTCGATCTATGAAATATATTGATTTGCATAAACTTAAAAATTTGTAATGAATATGGAGGTTAATCTATTATGTAAATTATTATTCAATACTTTAGCAGAACATAAAAAATGGTAAAAAGGTTTGTAAATATTTTTTTAAAACATTTTTTTTTATTTATTAATTCCTTTCACATGTAAGTAGAATTACAAATCCATTTTACACTTGATTAGCTAATGTATTTTTTTTATCTTACACGAATTATGGCTTTTAAAAAAATATATTTATAAATGTATGTAAATATGTATTTGGATTTTTAACGTTTTTAAATTCCAAAAATTTCAAGAGATTCTGAATTCAAAATCGTATCATCTCTGCTAGCTCTATTGAATTTTGATTTATCAATTTTTAATATTTTTGATAGTGGCAGATAGTCCTCAATATTCATACGCTCAACCTTAATGGAAAAAGGCTTAATATATTTATGCGCATCTTCAAGTGGCACCCAGCCGCGTGTGTACTTTGATTTTCTGCGGTTTTCTGTAATATGCGTGTTCGTATGGTTAGAGTAGAATATTTTTTCCTGGCGATTGACGGCTGTAACCAGAACCTGCTTAAAGCCAATTTCATTGAGAAAATCGTCAGTATCTTTATAAATATCCCTCCACGCCGCATCATCTAATTTAACGGATTGTTTGCTTTCCAATTCGGCCGAAAGTATTAAGTCTAAAATATCTTTTTCTAAAGTTAATTTCTTTTCAATAGGCAGTTTTGCAATGGCGCGGATGTTTTGCAAAAGTAAATTTCGTGAAGGGCTATTGGGTTTGACCGTGGTATTGCAAGTTTGATCCTCCAACTCTGTGCTAATTTTAACCACCGACATTCTAAGTGATTGAGGTATTGCTTCCAGATCGTAAGCCTTGCTTAGGCATTGTATTAGGGGCTTTAAGATCTCCCATCTTGCCATAAGTTCTCCTGTGGAAAAAGCTGCACTTGGATCATTGGCATAAAAACGGTTAAAGGCTGCATTGATATTTTTCCATGCCCACTCTATATAATCACTATCGTTGTACGCCTTTACTCGAGGATTGTAAAGAAATGGATACTTTTGTATTAAGTCAAGAAGTTTTCCATCGTTTAGTACAGTTTTGCCCTGAGCATTGACATTAGATATATTAAGAACTTGTATACCACGATTGGGATCGCCAACCATTTTGATTGTACTTTAAAATGATTTACAAGGGCTTTTATGCTAAATAAAGTTTATCTTTTAATAATTCTCTATTTTCCTGTTTGTTCGTTTAGTCTATCGTTTGTTCACTAATAATTTTATTTATAAGGTATTCATTATGAAATAATAACACTAAAATTTGACATTCGTTATCAAACTTTACAAATAGCCAGATGGATTACTACTATAAATATGGCACCATTTTTGAAACCTTATCACATATATTGCATTCTGATAACACAGATAAGAGCCCTTTCATACCATTTCATACAATTTTGTAGCTCGAAGTCGTTCCTTTTATTTCCGGCTTGAGATAACTGCTTAGCTACGTTGATTAGAAAATGTTAAAGATTAATTGCGAAAATTCCAGTTTGGAACCAATACCCATTAAGGTAGAAAATACTTGATATTACTAAAAACAAGTACATATGTATTTCTTAATAGAACAAATATACATACCTACATTCTTGTAGATTGGTATTATAGGCGGATCCGGCTTAGATGATCCTGATATTTTGGATCAACGCTCAGAAACGGTAGTTACAACACCCTACGGCAGTCCTTCTGATGCTTTAATCGAAGGTGAAATCAGTGGAGTGAAATGTGTTTTATTGGCACGCCATGGCCGCAAACATGATATTATGCCGACTAACGTAAATTATAGGGCAAATATTTGGGCTCTGCGTCAAGTGGGCTGTACCCACCTTATCGTTTCTACTGCTTGTGGTTCATTGCGTGAGGAAATTAAACCTGGAAGTTTGGTGGTGCCTCATGATTTTATAGATCGCACAACTAAAAGAATTCAAACATTTTATGACGGCTCCGAAATCAGTCCCCAGGGCGTATGTCATTTACCCATGTATCCGGCATTCAGTGAGAGGTGTAGACAAATTATCTTGGCCACTGCCAAAGAATTAGGTATTGCCGTCCACGATAAGGGATGTATTGTGACCATTGAAGGACCGCGTTTTTCATCACGATCAGAAAGTATTGCGTTCAGACAATGGGGTGGAGATTTAGTCAATATGACCACTTGCCCTGAAGTAGTTTTGGCCAAAGAAGCTGGTTTGTTATATGGCTCAGTGGCTATTGCCACCGATTATGACTGTTGGCGCATGGGCTGCGAAGGTGTAAACGTACAGGATGTTTTGAAGACATTTGCCGAAAATGTAGCAAAAGTTAAGCAGATCCTAATAAATGTCGTAACAAATATAGCCAAAGAAGATTGGACTGAAGATGTACTAGATGCTAAGGTACATATTTTTTGTTTTTTATTGTAACACCGTAACATTTTGCTTTTAATTCTTAAAACAGAAATGTGTTTGTAACAATACCATGACTGGTAAAATGTGACGTTTTATAAAGCTTTGCCAAGAAGTAACCGAAGAGTCTTTACAGCACAAGAAGCTAATAGATAACAGCAATAAATTGGGGTTTATACAACCACTGAGTGATACGGAACCTAAAATACAATCTATTTCCATATTCTATGAGTTAACCACTAAAAAAAATACAAATTACAGTCAAACAGCAGAATAAATCCAAATAAAACGTGTAAAGCATTAAAAATTTCAAAAACATTTACTTAAGTTCTATAGGAAAAATCTAAATGTACTCTCAAAACAGAAATAAATTTAAATTATATTTCCATGTCTTAAACCTAAAACCGTTTAAATTAGCTGTTTTTTTTTTGTAAAATTTTGTTTTTTCATTGAAGTTAATTTAGGGACATTTACGTTCTACTTGACTTTTACCAGATTCTTCATACTCTTGCGAAGATATCCACATCTGCTGGAATGTGCCAATTGAAGCCAATATTGAGCCACCTATCCAAGCACCAAATCGCCTTTCAACGCTGCCATTAGCTGAAATCATTTTTAAACGTGTGTTTGACGGTGCACGTAATTGTAAGTCGCGATTTAAACGTTCAGGAAAGCCTTGGAGTAGGGTATTGCCGCCTGTTACTACCACCGAACCGTAAAGAGAGAGTCGTACATCAGCATCACACATACCAACACTGGTAGAGGCCAGCTGACCGGCTCCCAAAGGAGCATGATCAAATAAACTTTCAGCCAGTTTAAAACGTTCCGAGCCAAACTCCTGATGGTAACCGTTGGGAAATTCATAATGGACCATGGGTATCTGAGAGGCCACTCTCTCGTCAAAGGGATTTTCCAAAACTTGCAAAATATTAATTTGAAAATCCTGTAACAATGCCTTCATCATGTAGTTTTGCCAAGACTGCGTTAAATTTTCTGGCAGTTTACGCGTAATGAAACGAGGTGGGTCACGTTCTTTAACCACATCCTTTGAAGCAATATTATATGCTGGCGACAAGTCGATACCCGCTTTTTCCAAATGCTGACGACACTGCATAGACAAGTAGTCACCACCCAAGGGAGACTTCACAACAGCTTGTGACAAAACATAACCTTCATGAACGGGTACAGCCGACGTGTGAGTTGCTCCACTGTCCACCACTAGGGCTGTGGCTCGACCACTGGCAAACGCCGCCAAAACGGCATTTTTAACCAAGAAAAATGCGGGTACATTGTATTTTTCAAACATAAGCTCTGTTAGCTTTTCCCGATTGTTGCGCACATTCCAAGAGGCTTCCGAAAATAATACCGGGTGATATTCAGGCTCTGATTGTATTACCTTTGCATAGGCGTAGTCAATAACTTTCTCAAACAAATCCCAATTATCAATCATTCCATCCTTCATATAGGTCTGAATTTCCATTTGGGAACGGGGCACATTAATGTACGTGGTATCCACATAGTATTTGTGAGAATCGGCATCTGACAAGGAATGATTTTCATATATTTCAATTGGAATATTGAGTATAATTATCTACAAATTTATAAACCTACTGTTTTGTGTTATATTGTTGTCTGTTTTTGTCTCTAAGTCCATATTACTGTCTGATGATTGTGGCCCCACTCCCACCACAGAAGGAATTTCGGCTTTTGGTGTGTCCTCTTGAGCATAACCTACTCTTAGTGAATGATGGCCAGGATCGAAAACCAGTGCACCAATTTCATCACCGCCATATAACATGTTGCCGCTACTCATTTTTTCATCCAGTTTTATTAAAATAAATTTGCAAGTTTAAAGACTAAAATATTTTACTTTTTCTATTTTTTTTTTTTTTTT
>NDXZ01024918.1:650-11625 GCA_003055125.1 Paykullia maculata | reverse complement strand
ATTATATTAAAACAAAAGAGATTTAAAAAAAACTAGCTGTGCTTAAAGCTTCGATAACTTTTAAGTCATTTCAAATAAACGAACAATTTTTTAAGCCACTATACAGATAATGAAAAATTTTTTTTTTAAATTAAGCATAAGTTAAGGCTTTAGTAAACTACATATATATATGTGTGTTTATTTATGAACTTCTTTTTGAATTTATACAACAGGTCCCATGTCATCATCATTTGTAAATCGCTATGGCTGCAGGAAGGTTACAATAGCTGGCTCTATTTTAGCTTTATTCTGTATTGTCATCAATATGTTTGCCCAGGTAATGAAGATTATTTGTTGTAATTTTTTAAAAATTTTTCCTAATTTTTTTTTAAAAAATACTTTACAGAATGTCCTCACTCTAATTATAACCATTGGTCTGGGTACGGGCTAAGGTCTTGGTCTTATCTACTTGCCCGCCATCGTCAGTGTCAGTACTTATTTTGAGGCCGAGATCACTGGCTACTGGTATAGCTGTTTGTGGTTCCGGCGCTTTGGTACTTTCGTATTTGCCCCTCTAACGGAACACTTAATTGGTTCATATGGCTGGCGTGGTGCCTTACTGATCATCAGTGGTGTGGTATTGAGTTGTATAATATTTGGAGCCACCCAAGCCCGCCAATAACAAAACGAAAATAATTGATGGCAATACGACACCAGCGGAGTTGCAACCTCTAAAGCCAAATCGCAAAGAAGCCGATCAATATTTGCAAATGCCTAACACCGATGCAAATGGAGGGGCTTTGTGTAGATCCAAGATACAATTTTTATTTTTGAAACATGTAGTTATTTTTCCTAATTTGACGTTTATTCACAGAATTCCAATGTGAATGGCTTGGCTAACGGTAAAGTGGAGATAGCTGTTGTTTCCAAAAGCACTAGTAATGATGACATTTTGAAGGTATCCTTAAGTCACCCACATCTGGCTAAATTAAAAGACTCGCATAGAGAAAGATCTGGTAGTGGCACCATGTATAGGTCAAATATTTTATATCAAGTAAGTTCTGTTTAAAAAAACAAATTATGCAAAAGAAGCAAGAAAACTGTGTACATTTCAGGGCTCCTTAACACAACATACCCGAATATATACGCTCCCGCACAGATCTTTCTGGTTCTGGTCACATTCAGCGTAATGGCTCTGTTAAACATTCTGCCTTACACTTAAACGAGGAACAGGTTGGTGTTGTTTTCTCATCTATTTTTTTTTTACTGTTGTGTGGCTGAAGCTGCTGGTATATCCATTCCAGAAGTGTGTTGAACGTAGTTTGTTATCAGTTCTCTCATAGCTAGCAATACTATTACCACAATAATAACACATATAGCCAATAATTCATATTCAAAAGCAATGGCCAGAGTATACTCGCAAAAGGAAAGTACAGATTCTGCTAAAGGCATTTTGAATTTTGATTTAAAAATATTACCGAAAAAGAGGAAAATCAAACAGAATGAAAAAAAAATCGAAGGCAAAAAAATTTTTTTAAATAAGTCTTTATTTACATGGGGCAAGTTTTCTTTTATAGCAACTTTCCTTATTTTAAATTTATTTTTACGCTTCAGCAATTTAAGTCAATACTATCAACTATGGATCCTATAGTTTCAATAATTGCAAAGTTATAGGCGAAATACTTTATTTGGAGAATTGTTTAAATAAAGTATTGATTAATCAGTTATGATATATCGATTATTAAATCAAAACCTTGTAGTTTTAATTTGTGATTCTCTTAGGGCGATATCTACAGTCATTAGTCAACCATTTGTAAACTTAAAACAATGGCTATCACATTGTCTAAGTGAAACTTTATATATTTGAAGTGAATTGCTTAATTAAAAATGTAATATGCGTAAAGAATGGCAGCTTTATCAAATAATCAAATTTTAATATTAATACATTGTTTTAGCATATTTCAACATAGGCAACACGTCCCAACTACTAGTCAATCAATGGCTTCTGGTGGCTTAACTTATGATAAACTTACAGCTGTGAATCAAATATTATTAGGTAAACCATAGCCATTAGTAAACTACTGACAGTGAATTTGGGCATTGATCTTCCTTTTTTTCCCTTTTTTTGTAACGTCATCAAAGAATAACATTTAAAGGCTGCAGGACTTATATAAACCGTTGACAAGAAAAAAAAACCATACTAAACTACTTTGCCTTTGCCTATTTGATTATAGATTTATTATTATTTAGAAAGTATAAGCAGAACTATGATAATCGTACGCTCCAGGCCAAAACTTATTAAGGCTCAATGGTATTTATGTTATTATGGAAGTTTTGGTTTCAACTTATGAAAAGTGGTGTTCTCTTCTTTATTTCATGAGCACCATTTGGGACATTTTGGTCAATTATCATTCTTAAAATTATTAGAAAATGAAATTTGGGACATTATATTTTAGTTCATATTTTGAAAACAATAACTGACAGTATGATTGCTCTCTTTGAACTTTTTTATTTTCTCATGAATTTGGCATCAGTTTTAAAAAAGTAATAATGACTACGAAACATGTCAAGTACTTTTGCGCTTGCTTCATACAATTCTTTGGAACAGTAGTAATATTTCTATTAAAAATATTTAATTTAATTTTCGAAGCACTTGTTAATAACCAACAGAAGCAACACAAAAGCTACAAATAAAACCAGCACGAGACAACTAAATTCAATTATTAAGGCTTAGTTGCACACTGGGTTCGTTGTCGTTTATTCCCAGGTGACAAGGGTAAATATATATATAAGTTTGTCATTCCGTTTGTAATTTTTACAATATTCATTTGCGACCCCATAAAGTAAATATATTCTGAATCCTTATAGATAGGGAAGTCGATTTAGCCATGTCCGTCTGTTGAAATCAAGTTTTCTTAACCCCCCTATGTCGTACGGACGCGTTATTGATATCAAACAATCAGAAATTTCCCTGCGATGTTTGCTATTGAAAACCAGTAAAAGCGCTTAATAACTGATCGAGATATATACATCCAAAAAACGACTACCAATTTTTTTTTTACACAAAAATTATTACATTTGTGTGTAAGATATGCCTTTTGGGAAATTGCAAGAGAAACAAAATTTCCGAGATATAAGCAACAACAAAAATTAACGAGATATAAGCAAAAATACATTTTTTTTCAGTTTTTTTTACACACAAATGACTATATGTATTTATGGGTAAGACGACATGCCTTTTTAGAAAATTTGAAAAAAAAAATTACTAATTGCCAGAATCAGCAAAGATATGGGCGAAAAGTCTATATAGACTAAAATTAATATCATAAAAAATCAAGTTTTCTAAGACTTTAAATACTTTTCGGACATGTAAATACATACGTACATACATAACTACACATAGATACATACATTGTGGCGGATGGCGCACTATGTCCTTGGTTGCAGCTACGGTAGTTGCGGGAATCATTCCAATAGATATAGCAGCTAAAGAACTATCGGCGATATACTCTGCAAGGCGCGAAGCGCCAGACTCTTTGAGGACAACAATTGCAGAGACGGGGAGAATAAAGTCAATTCAGTGTTGGCAAAGGAGATGGGAAAACTCACCTAAAGGTCGGTGGACCTATAAATTGATACCCAAAATTGATAAGTGGATTAACCGTAGCCACGGAAAGGTCAACTACAACTCAAACCCAATTCCTAACAGGACATATTGGCTATAGGAGTTACCTATATCGTTTTGGCCATGACACCTCTCCAAAGTGTCCACAATGCCCCAACGAAGATGATTAGTGAGTGAGGCACACAGAAGGGCAGAATAGGTCAGAAAATCCACACCGGCGATATAACAGCTGACCCCACCCGCGAAGTAATACAACAAGCAGTCCCATGGGGAGTTGGTCGGAGCACGGGGTTGTGTTTTAGTACGTTGGCACCAAAAGGTGAATCATGCATGCTTTCAGTACAGGCTGAAAGTATCTTTGGAAGATTACACACCTCTGATGCGTCAAAAAAAAAACAGATTCATAAACAAATACGAATAGTAAAGGATATATAAGATTTGACATATAGATTTGAATAGTGCACTTACTTGTTTACATTATTTTCGTTTTAAACAACTATGCGATCCATATATGTATATATACAAATGTATATGTATCAGGTGCGTATCAAAAGTGATTTATGTGTTTATGCCGTTTGCTGCTTTTAAGGGTAAAGGATAATAGATTTTTGTATTTGAAGCAACGACTTCATCAAAGTTTTACTTCAATGAAATTCAGATACTCATGTTCATACTTATATGCATCAGAAACAGTGATTGTTTATGTTCAAATATAGTATGTATGTAAGTTTATATGTATAAGGTTAAATAGATATACATATATACATACATATATGTTTTCGTTCGCCAAATCGATTTTGAACTAATCCCTTTTTTTGTTCTTTCCAACCCAATGTGTTGCTTGCTTGGCATACTGGCTTTAATTCTTGGCCTCTTGTATATATTTTTAGTTTATTTATATGTATGTATTCTTATTTTTTCCTATAGGTATATCATCAAATGATCGTGGCATCATACTTGTACCGTATTTTAAAAAGTGGTTGTATGTTAAATGCGGGTACTTTATACACAGAAACAACAATAATACACCTGATAGTACAAAGTAGTATTAGTCGTATTCAAAGTAGTGATAGGACCGTTAATAAATTTTCGCTTGTGATTAAACACGCTTACAAAAAATCTGCTCATTCACGGCTGTTTGTTTCTAATGTTTGTGCTATATCATTGCGGATTCTGGGCCAATTAGTCTTATACGCAAATTATGCACTCGCCAACTGTGGTGAAGGGTACAAAAATATTCTGCAACAATCACGATTAAGTTCTAATCATGCACGCTACAACACACGCACATACTTTTCATACCTACGCTCACGATATTGCAACAAACTTTAATCACGTGAGTGATGCCCATCTCTAGCATAGAGTAACACTAGTTTTACCTTAGCGACCCACAAAACAATAAAAATAAATTTAAAGACCAAACTTACATATACAAGAAGCTACATTAAAGAAAAATTGAAGTAAAAGAAACAACAACAACGAACATCAACAAAAAATTAACACTAAAATGAACTTCAGTAAGAGACCGTTAGAAGCATGACATTTAAGATGGCAAGATCCAGCAATAAACAAAGCGAACCTTTCAACATGGTTTTAAATTACGTTTATAGAGGTTTTTAATCTTTTATTGAGTGTTTTTCGGTATCTCAATTGTGCACCACCCTACAATAGAAAATTTTGCTAAACGCCTTGCTGGGCTAAGACTTTTGCATTGGTTTGATCTAAATTGTATATATGAGTACATACTTATGTATGTACAATGTATATTCTTTAAAAAAATTAATTCTTGATAATACCTACATATTTCGGTTTCATTTCAAAGGAGGAAGAAACTATATTGGAACATTAGAAATTAAATAAAATTTAAGTAAAAACTTTCATTCTGTTTCTAAAACGTAAAAGTTAAAGGATTTTCGAACCTGTCTAAGCAAGCGCAGAAGTAAAGAGATAACATAGCAAGAGAAGACTTATTTTTTAAGCAAATCTTTTTGCATCCGGCACTGTCCACCCAGGCTTGCAGAACATTTCTCTCATTTCATACTTATTAAATTATATTGTAATTTATATACATATTCATAAATACATATGTATTTAAATTCCTTGTTGGTAATTATATGCGATGTTTGCCTGACCTGGCTGGCATTAGAATATTATATGAAGGTACTATGTCACAAAATCAATTCTTTACATACACGGTACCACGCCAAACTAATATTATCTGATCCTTTTAAATTATTTATCAAATAAGTAAATAAATGTTTAAAAATTTTAATAAAAAACTTTAGTTCCTCCAATATGCTATAAAATAGCATATTAGCTTTTGCCCAACTAATAGTCAATCAGTGGCTTTGGATGGCTTAACTAATAGTAAACTACATATCAATAGCTAGACCATAGCCATTAGTAAACGCATGGCAGTAAGTTTGGGCATTAAGGCCATGACTGACTATCCTACAAAGTCGTGCGATTATGTCAAATAAAAATCATATAGAGTTCTGTCCTACATGAGAGAATCGCAACAAAATGTGTGATTGGATGCCACACTGTCATACAAAAAACTCATCTTTACAAATATTCTCGGTCCCAAATTTATTTTTACGTTTCTATACAGTATAAACAAATGACTTGTAATTTTTTTGTTAAGCTGCTTTATAAAAAGCAGCTCTGATCGCACAGAAACTATTATTTTATGAAAATGTCCAAATCGGACACACTTGTCAAAAAATCTGTCACACAAATGCATTTTCTGTTTACACTATCAAACTTTCTAAGCACACACATACAATTTTTGACATATCGAACGACTAAATCTTATAGTCAGTCAGGGCCTT
Source organism: Paykullia maculata (assembly GCA_003055125.1). Taxonomy (NCBI): domain Eukaryota; kingdom Metazoa; phylum Arthropoda; class Insecta; order Diptera; family Rhinophoridae; genus Paykullia; species Paykullia maculata. Next base: position 5,190 of record NDXZ01024918.1, on the reverse strand, counting down.
TAGTGATTATAATTTTATCATTTAGGTAAACCTTTCAGGGCACTCATATTTTGCATGGCGATTGTAAAAAAAGATGAATATAAATTTTAAATCTCATTCATTTTATTAACAATTTTTATGCGAATTGATGGCTCAAAAAGCATTGCCTACTGTAGCGTTTCTTTAACTTTTTTTACAGACATAAACTTTTATGTCTGTATATGTGTACATACATTCGTTTACCTTTTTCAACTGGTTGTTGTTTAGTTTAGTTTTTTATATATGTATGAATATTTTTTCTTATTTTTATTTTAGTTATTTAGTTAAGTTTAGCAAGATCATGTTGTGTTGGAGATCAAGATTATGGCTGCACCCATAACAAAAGCAAATAAATAAAACTACTTTGTTTTTTTTACACATTAACGAATCACACTATATACATATTATGTATGTATGTATATATATGTATGTATTTATGTAGGTTTATAGAACAGTGAAATCAAAAAGTTAATTTATAGCTTTTAGTTTTATTAAAAATATGTAGCAAAATTTCGATAATGTTGCCAAAATATTTACCAAACAAAAGCTTTTATATACAAATGTTAACCCTTATTGTTTCCGAAAACCTTTGGCACACACTGTAAACATATATATTTTTAACATTTATAGCATTAAAAGGCAATGATTCGACAGTAGCTTCACAATATCATGTTTTTAAACTTAATCTTGAAGACATCATACCTGTATTTCTTTTTGTTTTTTTTTTAAGACAAACGACTGTCAGAAAAAAACACAAGAGGCCAACATTGTTTGGCAAACCTTTTTATATAAAAAGTGTGTATAAATGCATACAAAAAAAAAAAAAAATAAAATAAAAAAAAATAAAATAAAATTGGACATGAAAACATGTCTTTTAAATTAGTTTATCTTCCTTTGTTGTTGTTTTTTTTTTTTTAAATTTTAAAAGTCATTAAATTTATAGTCTATTTTAAAAAAAGTTCTTATAAAACTTGAAATAAAATTAATTATTAGATACCAAACAACGTACAAACGTTTTAACCTAATTGTATCTCGATGGCGATCGAATACAAAAGGAAAAGCTATATTGTTAGTATAAAATACTATGTATAAGTTTAATGGCCTGACATACATACATACATACATATGTATGCTTGTATAATGGTTATTTTTTAAAACATTAGTACAGAAATAATTGGTTAAGATCTTAAGATTTAATTAGAAAGTTTTTGACATTATACTGCTTTAAAATAATTTTAAGGTAAAGGTCAGTAAAAGTAATGATTGATTTGATTAATGGTTAATTTCTTAGTGAAAGGTATTTGCCAAAAATTACTGCACACATAGTAAATTCTAAATATTTTTTTAATATCTTTCTAAGACTGTAGTCAAGTGCTTTATTTTGTGAATTAATTCGATATAAATTAAAATTTGTACAAGTAAAAATGCTATATTCGGCTGTGCCAAATCTTATATACCCACCCTTCACTACGTGTAGGTATTTTATAAGAAGTACAAACATACATACATACATGTTACTGATAATCTGGACGAAACAATATACAAAAATTGTTCAGGAAATTTCCGATGCTACACCTATTTTCCATCTATATACATATGTATGTAAAAGAGTAACGTTTGTGAATGGCTAACTGACCGATTCATCTGGGGACATGAACTATTATGGGATTTTTGAATATTTAAATACTAGAGATTTCATAATATAAGCGGACAGGTGTCTGGTGTTCTTTTCGGATGGCATAGGGAGTAAAAAGTGTATTTTGGTACTTTTTTGATACCCTGTGTGAGTAGTGTTCGTTTTTATACCCTTCACACACACACATGTGGTAAGGGTATATATAGGTTTGTCATTCCGTTTGTAATTTCTTCAATATTCATTTGCGACCCTATAAAGACATATATTCGGGATCCTTATAGATAGGGAAGTCGATTTAGCTATGTCCGTCTGTCCGTCTATCCGTCTGTCAGTCTGTCCGTGTGTATGTTGAAATCAAGTTTACGTAGCTCGTATCAAACTTTTGAGAAAATCGGCAAAAATAAGCAAAAAAAGACGACCGCCTCGTTTTTAAAGTTTTTTTTTGATTCAAAAATTATTATATTTATGTGTAAGACAAGTCTTTTGGAGAATTTTAAAGAAAAAATTTTCGATTTTTAAGCAAAACATTTTTTTCTCGAGATATAAGCAAAAAAAAAAATTTTTTTTCGAGATATAAGCAAAAAAAAAATTATTTTTGTTTTTTTGTTTTTTAACACAAAAATGATTGAAAAAGAAAGCAAAAAAAATTTATTAATAAACACACATAGAGAACGTAGTGAAGGGTATATAAGATTCGGTATAGCCGAATATAGAGCTCTTACTAGTTTTTCATTCCTTTAATGAACATTCAACATTTGAAATTATATAGAAAAAAAAACTCCCTAGTCGGAGCATACGGAGGAAACAAAATCGGTTCATCGTTGCTGCATTGTTTCCTTAGATCGGTGTTCAGCATTAATAGATCTTATCCACGTTGTAAAGGGTCTTTCTGGACGTCTTGATCCTTAAGGGTTCTATTCAAAGGCCATTTTTGCAACATCATTGTTACTTTAATGTATAAGTTATTAAAAACATACTTAGTTTTGGTACAAAACTTTTTTATTTTAATAAAAAATGATTCGTCAAATGGCTTACATTAGCCTCTACGACAAGACAGACATCAATTTGAGAACAAAAGTTTATAAAAGAATGGTGATAACAAAACTATTTAAAAGGGGGGGAAACACGAAAATAAATTTAGTGATAAACTGATTGGCCAATTTGGATAAAATCTGAAACATATGTTTCATCAGGCATAAAAATTGTACGAAGTCAAGTTTTTTTTAATATTTATTGTTTACAGGTACATAAGTACGAGATTATTATTTCACAGTTACAGACACTTGTTTAATTTACAACCTATCCAAAAAAAATCGTATCGTATTAAAAAGTATCACTTATTCGGCGTAAGTTGCTGCTTGACGTTTAAAAATTAACGTTGGGAAAATATGTATATGAAAGCATGAGATGTTTGGTTACAGGTTTTCATTAAACAATTGCTCTTTCCAATAACTTAAGCTAATAAAAATCGCTTCTTGTTTTTTTTTTTGATTAGGAAAGGATCCATAGAACTTGGAGTAATAAAAACTTAATCATTCCAAAGACCTTTTTTGCAGAAGTTTTATTTGTTCGATCACAAATGCAAAATTTTAATTTTGGCGTAACGAATAATCTTGACATCTTCAGTGGAGTTTTAAGGCTGGTGGGAATTTTGACATTAGATATTAGATTTTACTATTTATTTTACAAAAGAAAAATTAAAAACAATCCCCAAACAGGTAAAAAGTAATTAAAAAATGATTTTGCACTAGCAAAAACCATTAAGCTATAGATGTAAAATTTATAAAAAGCACTAAGAAAAACATTAATAAAATCACTAAGTTGACAATGCTGTGATAACAATAATTTTAAACATGTTGCTACCGTGACTTGTAAAAGAAAGTAAAAATATTACTTAAATGGTTAACTATTTTTAATCCAACTTAGATGCCTTAAAAAATACTCTAAAAAACCCCCAACAATCGCTATAAATATATTTATACAAAACATCTACCTAGAAGTCATGGAATTTATTCATAAAATATACGAAATTGATACAATTTTCCTAAAAGAAAAATTTTAAAAACAAATATTTTTCTTTTTTTAATGCCAATGGAAGGAAAAACATAAACAATTTTAAATTCGCATAAATATTTTTCATCAAAAAATATTTTAAAATGTTTACTTAAGACATGCGTAAGGTCACATTTAAATAAATAAATAAACAAACAATAATAAAAAAAAAACAAAGTATGAAAACAAAGTAGTATTTTTATTCCAAATATGTACTGGAATATTTTTCTGTTTTTGGTTTTAAGAATTATTTGGCAACGAGAATAAAAATATTTATGCAAAAGGTATTTTTAGGTTTTTAACTAACAAAAATGTAAACTTTTTGAAAACTTATTAATAAATTATGATTTTTTTTTTATCATATTGTAAACATTTTCGTAAATAAGTGACAATTAAATGAATCATATGTTTCTGTTTTAAGAATTTTTGGTTGCCAACAAAGATTAAAAAAAAATTTAGCTATTAAAAGCAAAGCAAGTCTAAGATAAGATTATTTGTCCATTTGTTTTTCTCCTCAAACGAATTCTACTTGTAGATAGTAACGTGATAAACATGAGCATTAAACGTATTTGTTTGTTCTGATTTTATTTTTGTTATTATTATTTTTTGAAGAAGGCCAATACCATCTTAGAGCAAAAATAAATTTGTTTTTTTTTAGTATTTTTGCTGTTTTTGTTGAATTTTAGTTCGTATTCGTATCTATTTAAGTCTGGCTGCAGTAAACAAACAAACAACTTATTTTGCTTATCTTTTTTTTTCAAAGATTTCGTACATTTTTAGATAAATAGATACAATACATACATATGAACACTAAAAAACACTTACATATACAGT
>NDXZ01024902.1:0-15795 GCA_003055125.1 Paykullia maculata | reverse complement strand
AGTGAAAGTAGCTCAGAAATTTCGGAAACGAATAGCGATGAGGAAATAGATACGACTCTTATGCCAAGACTGTTATTTTTTAGAATGTAAGAGATATTGAAATGTTCATTTTTTAACTATTTATATACAGTAGGCTGTGAAAAATGCCGTATAATATAATTTTCTGTTAACTTATTTGTGTTTTTATCTTTATATAGTATATATTTTTGTATATATGTATATAAAGCAGGCTTGTGAAAAAAAAAATTCTTAAAAAGGGTGTAAAATTTACTACCACCTCTTCAAATACGCTTCAACTTTTACCTTTTAACTTTGCTTAAAAGATTGGTTGTTAGTTTTTTATATATAAGAAATATTAATACGTTCTTTTTTTTAACTAATATAACCGTTAGGCTGTGGAAAAATGTCATTTATTATTTTTAAACTTATATTTTTTCAAATACTGAAGTGAAAAATAAATCTGTTTTTAATTTATAGAAAATAAGACTTGTGAAATAAACAACAAGATTAAAAATAAATGATTTTGTTTTTTAATTTTTTTTCCTAGCTCGGTATTGAAAAGAAATTAACCTTGAGTACTGAAAGTATAAAACAACTATAATATTATAAATGCTAACAATAATGCTGAAACAAACATGGTGTAAAATTTACTACCACCTCTTCATATATGTTACAAATTTTCACCTCGTAAGTTAAAGGTTAACTTTTATATTTAAATAAAAAAAATATATATTTTGAAACTAATGTTAACTAGTTTACTATTTTAGGTAGACTAGTTTTAGGTAGACAGCTTTAATGCGACGTAGCTGCTACTAAATTCAGACATTTCTATCAGGAAATAATATTCAAAAAGTATATTTGTATATCCACTACCTATTCAATGTTCCAAATTTAAAGTAAATCTGGATAACAGTTCTCGCGCATGTGTAAAAACTTATGTAAAAAAAGTATAACTACACGCGTGTAAATTTGGTCTTAGTTATAAGAAAATTAAGAAAATGACTTACACATGACCATATAGGAACCTAATTAAATCAATAAGGAATACCTTTTTGAAAAAATCAATTAGGTAGCCTAATGAAATCAATAAGAAATCCCTTTTTTATACAATTCAGAAGAAATCCTAATAGAGTCAAAAAGTTGTTCTCTATGGATTGTTTTTTTTTTGTGCCAAAATAACGGAAATTAATTAAAAAAATTGTGAATAACAAGTTTTCTTCTTATTTTTATGTGTTTTCCTTCTTGATAAAATTAAATTTTATGTTACCGTCCAGTTTGACTGTGAAGACCCCGACACACTCATCCATCTCAGGAGGTTCTCCAACCCTGTTGATAGTCTTCGGACAATGACACAAAAACAATATAGGTAAGTTACAATTCTACTCTACCTCCCACATTCAAACCTAAGAGACAGGTGTTGGTCTCCTGTTATTGCCCACCCGAATCTTCCCCTTCACTTACCACTCATCCATTGCTTTCACCTTTATTAATTTAGGCCAACATATTCATTCTTTTCAACACTTAACATAAAAATAATAAGAAATCTCTTCGAAAAAATCTTCGCTTCTTTCTGCTGGAATACCCCTTAGCCTAAAAACGTTTCATAGAGAAAATCTTCTTTATTCTATTAGGCAGTTTTGGCTCTGTGCGTCGACTTTCGAGCGTCATTTATTTATTACATTTATTTAAAATTTAAGATTCTTTCAGACATAATTTTTTTTTTAAGCTGTTTAATTGGCGTCTCTTACCCGATCACCAGAAACAAAGAAACTCATAAGTGGGCAGCTCACCGTGATAAACTTAATAACAGGTGCTTGTAGTTGTAACAAGTTGCAACAAATTTATTTTGATTCTCCTTTCAAATTAATGCTTAATTATCTTTATCGTCATCTGTGTTTGTACGAATGAAAAATCCAAAAAATATTTCCAATACTGACCACAAGTCTCTACCCGTTTTCAATTTGTTTCCTTTCTCTTTCTTAAAAGTTCAAAATTGGGGCATAATATCTTAATGAGTAATGGTGAAGATTGTCGTAGTTTAATAGCTGGCTAAGAATTTTGAATATTACGACTTAACAATTTTTAGTCTTAAAATTACAACAGTCAGTGCTGTATGCTCTGAGTCCATAAACTAACAATTTTGTTAAATTTAATTGTCCTTAGTTTGAAAATTATTCAACAAAAATTTAAAAAAAAAATGCAATCTTTAATAAGATTTTCGACATTTTCTACTTGGCCATTTTAGCTGATTTTCATTACAGAACTCTTGCTGAAAGTTTTTGACACTTTAAAAAATTTCCCTTAATTCAGCTTAATATATTGTCCGTTAAAATGTTTCCCACAGACAGAGGGACTAAATCGACTTTGAAAGTCACAAGGACCAAAAATGCATATACTTTTTTGGGCCCATAAAACATACTTTTTGGTTTTACATACGGAATTATGAACTTTTTAATATTCTTCTGTACCACTGATTTTGCATAAACTGAAATATGGTCAGACCTATTTATTCGTTATTTTTTTTATAAACTGTGTTCTCATGAATTTGATTTGCAAAACACAAAACACATGACCTGAAGTAACTGATTCACTCTTCAACGTCTTAGTTATAGGTATGTTTAGAGATTTAACGCAAGTCTTTAGTAGATAAATTTGTTTCTTCAATATAATTAGTAATAAGAAGTGTACAAAAGAAAAACGTAGATTATTGTAAGCATTAGTTATACTTAATTATCGACATTAAAGATAATTGACAACAATTGTAACAGACTCAGGAAATAGTATTTCATTAAGACGTAAAGAGAGAAAAAAAGGTAAAATAATTTAGTTTACTATTGCTAATTAAAAAAAAAACTCCAAAAATTTTCAAATTGATATAAAACGTACTCTGTAACAATTTTAAACTTTTTGTGCACAATATTTGCTACCGCACAATCTTGTATACGTGCTATAGTCAAGGATAAATAGTTATGAGAGTTAAGAAAAATATATTTTCCAAGTACAAGTTTAAAGTTTTTGAAGTTTGTCACAAGAAATAGTTTATTAGTTACAAACGTTCCGAAAACTTTGTTTTCATTAAAACAAAAATTTCTTACATCAGTTAATATGTATTGTGAGATTTTTTATTTTTTTCTCTGTTTTCTACTGAACACAACAGGGGTGGAAAGCGAAATATTTTTTTTTCAATTATGGTAAACTCCGTATCTATACTATTATAAAGAAGGGAAAAACTCAAAAAATCTGATAATCTGATTTTCGGTCATTAAAAAAATAAATCATGCCTTAAACAATCGTAAAATATTTAGTTAATGCGAGAGTAAGACTCAAAACTAATAAAGCATGATAAAAAAAGAAGAGTTGCCAAAAAAACAAATTTAAAACATAAAGTTGAAAGCAATAAAACAGTCAGGAAAAATAATAATAATGTCAATTGTCAAACTTTCCATCCCTGGTACACATCAACCACGCAGTTTTTTAGACACATGAGCAATTAAAATGAAAAGAATTTACTTTAAAAAAAGTTTTGTTTAAAAAAAGTTTTCTAAAAGAGTAAAATTTAAAGGAATTTGAAAACTGTTAGAAAAACAATTTCAGAGAATATGTGTGAAGCATAAGCCTAATGCTCCAACTTTTTATTTTTATTCTCATTCAGGAAGAACGAATAAATTCTATGCACAGAAAATACTTACATTTGCGTTGTTTCAATCCCATGATTTTTTTGTTTCAATTTAAGTTTTTGATTTAAGAAAAAAACAAAAAATTAGTTGTGGCAACAGAAATATAATAAAGTTTGAAGAGAACTTACTGTTTTGCTGATAGTTTTAAAATTTGTGTAAAGCAAAAGAATTTATTCTCTTAAATTATATTTGTCTAAGGAAGCACAGGATTTTTTTATTTTTCATCTATAAAACTAATTGATATATTAAGCAAACTAAACTAAAGAAGGAAGAAAATACAGAATATTAATATCTAAGTTAATCAAAGGCGACCTAAAAAGGAACTCTACTCTATATGATAAACCAAAAAGTAAAAACGACTTGACAATTATTTCCTTAAGAAATAATTATTTAAAAGATTTGTGCAAACAAACAATTTTTGTAATTTTTTTTTAATAAAAATAAATTTTTAAAATTCTTAATACAACAAATGTATTCAAAGTTCTCTTTAAAGAAAAAATTAATCGAGAATCAACCGGGCAGCTTACAGTAATAATATCATTGAAGATTATTTGTAAATCAAAGTTTTTTATTTGATAATTCAGAAATGCTCACAAACACGTTTTATTAAACAATAAACAGAAAAAGTTTTAATTTAGTTAAATTTTTAATTTAAATATAATTTTAAAGTAGGTCTAAAAAAGTTGATTAAAAACCTTTTTGAATAAAACTTTAAAAAGTATGCTTAACAATGATATATAAAACTGTTTAAAATTTTTTTATTTTTTTTTTTAATGAATCAGTTTGATAACATTGGTGTAAATAGAACCACTATAGAAGGTAAAGCACTCGGTATTAAAAAAAGACATTTCCTTAAGTTAAAGGTAGTAAATTTTTTTGGGCCAGCAAATTTCTTATTTTGGCAAATTTTTGTTGAATAAGAAATTAACAAAAAAAAATATAATAAGAATTTATCCCAACTTGCCTTTAAAAGCAAATTTCTTTTAAATTTTCCTATAAGCAAAGATATCACAAAATATTATTATTTAATAAGTTTTTTGTAAGGTGTCGGGATTAATAATATCGTAAAATATGTTCTATCAGCTACAGTAGAAGATCAATTATCACAACTTATAATTGACTTCAATGCATTAAGGTTTTAATTCGTTATCAACGTCATTTCAAATTTAAAATAAACATTTTAATTAACTCGAATCTATAGATTAAAAAAAAACATTTGCATTATAGAAAAAATCTTGTTATTTAAAAACACAAATCTTCTATTTTTGCTCTTCAAAAGTCAACATACATATGAAAAAAGTCAAACGATTAAATTAATAATCACTCTGGCACAGACAGATTTAGACCAGTTTCAGTATATGACCAGTTCAGACAATTAAGATCAACTCAAAGAAATATAAGCAGTTTTGATGGTTTTTATACAGAAAAAACAATTTACATATATATGTATGTACATATAAATATAAAATGCTAATTAAATTTTTGTTGCTTGCGATTGCTAAAATATAACTACTAAAACAAATAAAGTTATTTAATTTAAAAGCAAATATTGGTATGAAACTAAAATAGAGAGAAAAAACTATATTTTTTTGTTTGTTTTAAAAGTACTAAGGAGAAGAAAAAAAACTTAAACTAAACTATAAACACGATAAAACTTACTTCAAAGATTTTGTGTTAAAAATCACACTAAAATTAACTAGAAATGATTTTAGTATATAAACTACAGAAATCTTAAGAAAAAGCATCAGTTAATTTTTAAAAACTAAAACAAATCTTACTAAGCCCATCATCGAAAATGTTTAAATTCGTAAGTTATTTTATTAGAAGGAAGAATTTTTATTAAGAAAACCTTTAAATGATGTTTTATGTCCGTTTGACAGATTGTAATCTGCGCATTGTTGGCTACTGCCACCGCTCAACTTCGTGGAGGCGGCCATGGTCGCAGTCAGAGTCATGGTTTTGCCAACAACCAAGCTGTTAGCAAATCCAGCGACGATGTTCATGCCGAAGTTCTTAAATCCCATTCTGATGTACGTCACGATGGCTTTGAGTATCAATTGGAAACCTCCAATGCCATCAGTGCCCAGGCTAATGGTGATGCCTATGGCAATATTAAAGGGGATTTCCAATGGATCGCTCCCGAAGGTGAACACATTCAAGTCAGCTATGTAGCTGATGAAAACGGTTATCAGCCCGACAGTGCTATTTTACCCACTCCCCCACCAATTCCAGAGGCTATCTTGAAGGCTCTACACTACATTGAGACCCATCCCCATCAAGAAGAGCACCATGGCCATAGATTCTAAGAACGTTTTTTTTTTGTGATTTAAATAAAAATAATTTGCTTTGCTTAACAAAACGTTTAAAGAAAAATTTTTTTAGTAGAAGAGAGATTAGGGATATCGAAGTTAATACAATGAAGATATAAATCCTGTTGAGTATCTGACCTTCCACATTATGGACCTTTTTTTTTTGTTGCCTTAAGGATTTGTTTTACTTTACCCATTGACCATTATATGTATCCTCTACCATTGTAGTTTTTAAATAAATTGAATGCGAACTTGTCAATTTTTGTAAGCAAAATAAAACTCACAAAGTCGTCAAAACTAAATTATTTATTTTTTTAACTTATTTTGTCTTTTAACTAAAAAAGTAAAAATTAAGACAAATTCCGTCAACGTGAGTTTTCTGCTTCACCAAGCCATGATAAATAACCCTTCTACCTTTTGTGGACACATTTGACTTATGTTAATAAAAGTCCTCCTTTGCTTCAGCGAAATCGCCCTACTAATTACACAGTCCGTGAAACAATTTATTTTTTGCATTAAAACTTTCCGGTAGCGTACTTTTTCCATTTGGTCATGTCAATTGGCCGCCTTATTGTTGTGATTTAATGGCGCTGGATTATTTCTGTGGAGCCCTTTAGAATGCTGTGTTTACATAGACAAACCACAAACAACTAATGCTGATCTGAAAGATCAAAACATCGGTCTTAATATTAGTATCATTTGCCAACCTTGATTTGCAATTTAAGCAACATTTTTTTAGGCTTTTTGTTAAATGTTGGGAATTTAAAACTATCCTAAATCGTAAAATTAAGAGAAAAAAATCAAAACCTGCTGTTAACACAAAAAATCTTCAAAATTATAATGAAGCGTTTAATCTTGCAACCCAATTTCATTTAATCCGACTTTGAAAGTTCATTATTTTTCAAGGCAGAGGACAGATAATTTTTTTTCTATAGTTTAATATTAATGCCAAATATGTATTATATGTATATATGTGATATAAATTGGCCTGTTAATCAGCTGATTTGTTCATTTAGCTCTAGTTATAGTGTATTTATTAAAACAAGATTAAAGTTCTAAGAGTATTTTTCGTTTCAATTTTATGTACATAAAGTTTGGCATCTGAAATTAGTCATTGTTGAGAAAAAGTACATTTCACGTATGGAGTTTGGCAGCAGCTATTCATAACAAGCGAATACATAAATAATAAAGTTAAACTCTTTCGTAAACATAATATCATATTTAGATGTTATCCATTCGACAAAAAAAGTTTTTAAAGTAAAATAAAATTTCAGAAAGCTTCTAGGACTGAAGCATATATTTCAGATTTTGGCATATTGTATGGATCTATAGTACACCTAGGTAAACAAACTATCACAACATAAACTAAAAACTATACACAAGGGCGGTTACAAGGTATATGGTAAATTTTTTTAAGGGACTATCTTTCGGGGCACCCCCCTAAAATGTGCCAATATGTACAATTTTTCAAACAATTCTAATAATTTTTGTAGCTTTTATACCATTTTTAACTTTAAGAATATATTTATGAGGTAAGGTGAGCGTGTCCTGGCACCGAATGGGAAAAAATTTGATAGACACATTGACCTTACTATAACTGTTTTGTGTACGGCATTAATTTAAGAAATTTTATTTTTTTTTCACTTTTTTTTTTATTTTTTTGAAAAAATACATTTTTGAGTTAGGCGTGTCCTTGATCTAATTTGAATAAAATTTTGTAAAATCTTTAAGAATATCACATCCAATGACTATACAAAATGTCATGAAATTCGAACTTTTTTCAACGTTTTATGAAATTTGTTAGTTTCAGGATATATGGCAAGGACACGAATTCTTGCTCCGAAGTTTTTGAAATTTTAAATTTGATTAAACTTTATTAACCTGAATATGTGTGTCGAATTTCAACTCTTTACAATAACTCCTTTTATTTATGGCCAGTCGTTATATGAAACAGGTCACTGTGTGGCGTGGCCTGATAAATGCTAAATATCTCTTAATCTATTGGTATAAGGAACAAAATTATTTACTTATTTATTTATTTATTTATTGGTATTCCTATACAACGAAACTTAGAGTCTTATAATTATAGTACAGGAAAAATTAAAATCAAAATTAATAAAAATAAAAATAAAATTTCCTACAAAATAAGACTCGAGTCAAGTTCCTAGAATGAATGGAAATCCCTGTTTTTCCCAAATTTATCCTCAATGAGGCACGTGTTAGCGTTATCCGATTAGGCTGAAACATTGTCAATCGCATTTTCTAGCCTATTGGCACATTTTAAGAGGGTGCCCCGATGGAAAATACAAAATTGATTTCTTGTAACCACCCTACTATACACCCTATTTCGACACCCTAATAAAATACACAATTATAATAATATTGTTATTTAAAAAAAAAGCTTTCTTTAACTGAATGTTGCTTCATTGGCTTAATTAAAACATAAGTTTTTATTTTGAATTTCTATTAGTTGACATTTATTTATCCATTTTTAGTCATTTTTATTTTGATGAGTTTTTTTTACCCAAAATATTATAGAATAGTGTTTGGACCAGTTTCATAATTAAAATCTATTAAAAAATTATTCCACACGTTTAGGTGTCAGTTTAATGACAACTTAAAACTAATATTTATTTTTAATCCATTAAAATCGAAAGCAAATAATCAATGCAGCCAATTTTTTTTATAGTTATTACACTTAGTAATTCTGAATTTGGAAATAGAAATTTATTGGCCATAATATAAAAAAATTCCATTGTAAGAACTGAGTTCGGTTATTAAAATAATATGTTTGCTAAAAAGGGAAAGAAAGTCACACAAAGAAAATTTTAACACGAAAAACCTTTTCCTAGTAATACCATATAAACACCTTACTATGGTAAGGCTTTAACACCTTATAGGAATGTCTTAGTAAGAAATTCATATGTTTGGCTTAAGAGGTTTTAAGAGGGAAAGCTAAACTGAACGCTATCAAAAATTCTACCCTTTGTTATGATATTCGAAATTAAATATAATAAAAATAATTTTAAAACAAATATGTTAAACCGCAAAGGAACTTAACATCTTCACTTTTCTTAAAAAATATAACAAATGTAACCCTAATGGGTTAAGACTTATGCAAATCTAGAAAATAAAAAAAAATCTGTGCAATAATTGCACAAGCAGCTAGAACGAAATGTCAAAATACAAAACAGCCATTAACAAAAGTTAAGCTACAAATGGACAATTTTCTATATAAACTTGAAAACTTCACAGTTAAATGTATCAGTCCATTTTCGCAAAATCAATTCAAATCATCATGCTTAAATTTGTAAGTTTAAAAAGAAAGAAAAAACATAAAATAGGAATAAAAATTTTTTATAAATTCTGAAACTATAGGAAAGGAAGAAGCTTGTCTTTCCCGTTTGTTGCTGAAGCAAACATATATATAAACATATAAACTTTAGTTTGTTTTTTTTTGTGAAAAAACGTTGATTCCTTTTTTTTATTTAAGGTCGTTGTCTTGACCATTATGGCTTTCGCCTCAGCACTCGGTCCCCACTCCTTGAGTGGACATGCTGGCGTCTCTTCTCATGGCTCTAGCGAAGATGTTCATGCTGAAATTAAATCCCTGGAATCTGAGGTAAATCACGATGGCTTTAAATACGGCTTCGAGACCACCAATCACATTAGAGCTGTTGCTTCGGGCGATGAACATGGCAATATTCATGGTGATTTTGAATGGGTTTCACCTGAAGGTGAACATGTTGCTGTTAAATATGTTGCCGACGAATACGGTTATCAACCTCACGGTGATGTCTTGCCCACTCCACCACCAGTACCTGTTGCCATCTTAAAAGCTATTGAATATATTCGTGCCCATCCCAGTCACGAGGAACATCATGGAAGACATTAAAAAAACAAGTTGCTTTTTTAGAAATTAATTGGTTGTTATATTTATTGATAAAAAATATTAGAACTATTATTGTATAAAAAAAAATAATGTTAAATAAATGTTTATGGTTTGGTTATACAAAAGTAATTGCCAGTATTCAATTTTCTATGACATAGAAAAATAATAAAAAGATAAAGTTTTCTGCGAATGGAGTCAAATCCATTAAGACTTAGGTTGGATTAAGTGAAACAAATAGCTGTAAATTATGCAGCTTTCATGGGTTTCTTTTAAAAGGAAGAAAAGTAAAATAAAAATTTAAAAAAATAATCAGGTTGAAAATAGATCCTGCAAATTTTATTGAAATGAGAAAAGTATAAACGTGCAGTCAAAGCATTTTTTAGAGGTTTTACTGATAAAATCATCTGTTACCTTTAACTAATAAAATTTGCTATTTCCGAGAGACAGTTGATTTCGTTAGTGCCCAAATTCAGTGCAGGACAGTGACACAGCAGAAAATAAATGGGTTCATCCCTCTTCCTTCTTCTGCAAAGTCGCTTGTAATAGTCCTAATCTTATTTCATGGTTACCAAATTTGCAGTTGAAATGTTCAATGATCTTTTAGGACCGTTAATATTTAAACTTTTTGAATATAAATTTGAAAAGTTTGAACTATTTTATTCGTAAATTTTATTCTTTTTTCTAATATTATTGTCGAACATCTTATTGTTGCACGGGCCTAATTTTTTCGCAATAATTCAACCTGAAAAATACCACAACTCATCAGGTAGTCTGAGTGACGTATTACGATATTTACGATATGTACGATTTTAGGATTAGTCAGATATTTGAACCCTCCTCTTCAACCGCCCTGTGTTCTTATAAAGGCAATTAATACCAGATATAGTGATTGCTGGAAAAGGGTCTTGCAATTGCAATAGTCGATGAGATTAGCAAAAGCAACAATAATCCTTAATGCTGGTGTGATATCATATCCTCTGTTACCATTATATTTTTATAGAAATGTTCATTTTTTTTTTGCTAATATGTTGTTTTCAAGGAAACAGTTAAATGTGAAAAAAGGTCCTTCGGAAAAATCTCTAGGAATGCACCAGGATTAACAGTTTTCAAAAAAAAATATTTAATTAAATTTTTTTTATTTAAAAAAATTCTTTTTAAAAAACTTAACTTTTGGCTTATTTTTTGGAAAATTTAAATTTTTCTGATTTTTTTTTTTTGATTTTTTATATCCCTTCTTTAATGTTTTCTAATTTTACTTAGGAATCTTTCAAGGTAATTTAAAAAAAAACATATATTTTCTTACTTATCAAATATTTTCTAGAACCAAATGTCCTTTAAATTCAATTGATTTCTTTAAGATTAACAACATCGTTATTATAATTTCTGTGCAATTTATTGGCAGTTTAAAGCAAGTAACAATTCTGATTTCAAATCTAAATTCTTAGTAATTATAAACTAACAATCATTATATTTGAAAAGACTATATTGATTAATTTAAAAATAGTTTTCGACTATAGGGTTGTAAAGCAATCAAGTAAATTATTTATGATGTTGGTCCTGGTGGTGATGGGCTTCATTGTAAGCAATCGATTTCAAGATGGCTTCAGGAATAGGATGAGGTGTGGGAATCACATCACCCACTGGATGATAACCATGTTCATCGGCAACATAAGAAACTTTAATGTGTTCGCCCTTAGGGGAAATCCATTCAAAATCACCATGAATATTGCCATGCTCATCACCGGAGGCTGCTTGATGGATATGATTGCTGGTATCCAAAGCAGAATCGAAACCATCAGCTCTGACATCAGACTTCAGAAGGGTGACTTCGGCATGAACGTCATCTCCAGAGGAAATGGCAGCAGCACTGGAATAAGCAACAAAGGCAGCAATAAGGATCTGTTGAAAAAAATTTCATGTTTTTTTAAAACAATGTAAAGGTTTTCCGTTGCAATGAATTACTTACGAATTTATACATTTTATTTGGTAGTTAAACTCTTTAGAAATAAGCTTGTTAAACTGTGCTCATTGCTAAATTGTCCAGGCTATTTATATGAAACTCTTTATTCAATGTTATTTTGTAATTAGAATTTTTGCAAATGTTAAGTCATTTGTTTTGTTTTTGAAACAAATAATATAAAATAACAGTTATTTGTATTTAATTCATATGCAAAACAGGTATTTTAAATGAAAGTTAAAAAAAATATATTAAAAATATGTAAACCGAGAACATATTAAATGTTCTATACAAATACAAAAATTTTTAGAACCTAAAAAAAAATGTTTAGTAGAAAATTGAAGGGAAATTTCTTTTAAATAAAAAAACTTAAAAATTTTAATTTGACAATTTTTTTAATATTTTTCTTTATATAAATGTTTGTTTAAATTTCAAAAAAACATCATTTTGTTTAAAAAAATGTTAACTTATTGAAAATGTTTAACAAATTCGTTCTAAAATAAAAGTTTTTCCAAGTAAACAATAACAATTCATGAAAAACTTTTTTTTTTATTTATTGAAAACCTTTTTTAGAGAAAGGACTTTTTAAAAAATGACGCCACTAAACAAAACAAATTTTCCTTAAAAAAACAATGTTATCAAAATCAATAGAATTATTTTCTCAATATTTCTATAATATGTATAAAATTTGTTGCATAACTTTGATGTAAAGAAGTCTCTTGTTTCCAGCTATTATTTGCCTATTTAAATTCAAACGGTAAATTTAATTAATTTTTAAGGCCATAAACAATTTTATTTCAATCTTTAATTCATAAAAAGTGAAATTTTAATTATAACAAAAAAGAATAATAAAAAACATATTTAATTTGAATATTAATTGATTTCAATTATTGAAGCAAATCAATAAACGACAAAATTTTTTTTGTATAAATACCCGCAACAATTTAGCAATTGGCACAGTTTAACAAAATCATTTCAAAAGAGATTAACTAACAAACCAAAAAAAAAAATGTTTAAATTCGTAAGTGTTTTTTTTTATTAAATAGAAAGGAAATATTCCTTTTATTAAAAAAATTAAAAAAAATAATTTTATTTTCTAACAGATTCTTATTGCTGCCTTTGTTGCTTATGCCAGCGCTGCTGCCATCTCCTCTGCTGATGACGTTCATGCCGAAGTCACCCACCTGAAGTCTGATGTCAGAGCTGATGGTTTCGATTCTGCTTTAGAGACCACCAACCATATCCATCAAGTCGCTTCCGGTGATGAGCATGGCAATATTCATGGTGATTTTGAATGGATTTCCCCCGAAGGCAAACACATTAGTGTCAAATATGTAGCTGATGAACATGGTTATCATCCAGAAGGTGATGCAATTCATCCTATTCCTGATGCCATCTTGAAATCGATTGCTTACAATGAAGCCCATCACCATAATGATGAACATCACCATCATAATGAACATCATTAGTAAATTATGATGATATTTAATTTTAATATTTGCTTGAAACTGCCAATAAATTGCACAAAAAGAAAAAATATGTTTTTGTTTGAAGATTATTTTTAACATAAATTTTGGGTTGGCTTATAAGGCAAGGGATGCGGATCATTGAGTTTGAAATTGTTTTAAAAATTTTCTTAAAATAGTTACAATACCGAACCCCGTTCGATAAAGTGGATTAATACTTTGTTAAAGTTTCAATGTAGCGGCAGAGAAGAAACATATTCCGTTATTTATGCCTATAACTTTGTTTTGGTATCGCCAAATAGAGAAAATAATTGCAATTAAATAATACTATTTGTTAAGCCTTAATGCAATCAATTGTTCTGGATTGTCTGTGGAAATCAATCTCACATCATTTTTATTAAATTAAAATTAAAATAAAAATTACCACAGATGTCTATCATTATCTTGTGTACTTTGGTAATGCAAATCAATCATATGGCAGCTGAGTAACAAAACAAAAATTATTAGTTTTCTATGATTCAAACAGATTTCTGAATATTTTCATGTGTTTTAGTTGTATTCAAGGCAATTAAGTAAACATATTAAATAACATCGTTTATGCGCAAATTGTGTCTTCAAAAATATTTTAGCCTGAAAACTCTGAATAAAGGACATACTACAATTAAATGAAAAGGATTTATGGATAAATTACAAAGCGAAAGTAAAATATTTTGAACGAAAAATCTAAATAGTTTTTCTACTTTATCTTATGATTTTTGTAAACATTTTACTTGTGTGCGTGCAAACACAAACTTGGCATCAGCAATAAGATTAAAATAAATATGACTTTTACACTAATGTACAGAATAATTTTAAACTTGTACGGCCGTATCTATAACGAAAAATAGGAAGCTACGTATACATCGTACACAACTATCTGCTCACTAGCAAGCCGATTAGGCTAAGCAGAGGGTTGGCAAAGAGTTTTTTATAATCACCCCTATCGTGAATAAATTTTTCCTCAAATTTTTTTCCCCTTGCCCAAAATAGCAATCGTGAATAATTATTCCCTTGAAATATGTTCCCATTTTTGTATTAGTTTGTTCACTTTGTTTTGTCAAGGGAACAAAATTTCACATTTGGGAACAAAATTTCACATTTTATTCACGATAGGGGTGAATGAATTTCTAGCTGCCAATAATAAGAGTTTGATTGTTAGTTAACATAAGTTTAACAGAGTGAATAAAAATTACATTATAAATAACAGTTATGCGGACTCCATGTCAAATACGACTGGTAGTATATAAACAGGAGCTAATATGCTTTAGAGCATTTTTTTTAGAAAAAAGATTACAAATAAATTTCGTAGTTTATTAAATTTGTAAATAATTTTTGTTATTTTCGCCGACTTTTAGACGTTACAACAGATGTAAACATTTCTTAAAAATCTCTTTTTAAAAACATAAAAGTATAAGTATTTTAAGGAAAAACAAGAAAGAGCGCTATTTTTGGCTACGCCGAATCTTATATACCCATCACAACGTGTATCTTTGTGTGTATATAAGCAAATATTTTTCAAAACACACAAATATAATAATTTTTGTGCTGAAATAAAAATGGTTTTTGCTTTTTTTCCCAACTGACATGTCTTACCCATAAATATAATCATTTATGTAAAAAAAAAAAATTTTACATCTCGAAAAAAATTTTTTTTTGCTTGAAAATCGAAGTAAAAAGTTTAACTTAAAAAAGTTCTAAAAGTGATTTATTGTCTAAAATTTTTTTAATATTTTTATTTGTTGGCTTTGAACTTATTTTAAGGTTTTTTAAAAATTTCCTATTAAATATGTTTGAACAATTTATCCCAATATTGATGAAATTTTTTTTTTTACTTAGCAAAATTCTTAATGTATTATTTAGAATGTAATTTTTCAATATATTTGTATATTAAAAAAATTAAAATTAACAAAAGGTTTTTAGCTAAATTTATTAAAATACTCTGTATTAAAGCATTTTCACTTTATATATTCTTAGAGTATGGTTTAAGTTTTCTCTACATCCCTCTGCTTGACTATTAAACACTTTGTTCTTAAACGTTATTACCCCTTAAGAAATCTGATGAAAGCATTTCTCTGATAAACATATTTTAAATGTCAAAAGTGTTTTGATTTCGTCACACATAAGAAACCTGCTTAAAATGTTATTTTAATTATAAAATAAAAAAAATAAAAATTAAACTTTATTTAGAAATTTTCTAAAACAAATACTTGTTTTAAGGTAAAAGTTCTATGAAACTTAATAATCTAGTTTAAACAAGCTGCAATATTAAATTAAAATCGTATATAAGAAAAAGAATAATGAAGAACCAGCACAGTTTATCAAGTTTTTATAAACCTGCAATAACAAAAATGTTCAAAATCGTAAGTCAAGCAAATAAATTAAAATCGAAATTGAATTAATAAAAACAACAAAATTTTATTTATAGTTCCTTCTTGCCGCTTTAGTTGCTTGCGCA
>NDXZ01024875.1:0-15544 GCA_003055125.1 Paykullia maculata | reverse complement strand
TAAGAATAATTTATACAGAACAGAGCTCTCAAATACAGAACGGATGGTCACTGTTATTATAATCCAATAGTTTTTTAAAAAATATTCTTAAGTATTCATACGTATGAAGAAATACTAGAGTAGAATAATAATATTTGAAGTATTTATCGAACGATATTTAGGTGAACGATGGGATCGACATGCTTTCATAGCAGAAATTTAAATCATGCCTACAACCACGAAAACTCACGCTAACGAGAAAAAAACAAAAAAATGTTTATTGTGATTAAAATCCTGGTATAATCACGCTAAAAATATATACATGCACTCACAGATATATTTGAAAAAATTATATTCGCCACCCTTGGTGAAGGGTATATACGATTTGGCCCAGACAAATATAGCGCTCTTACTTGTTTTAAATCTAATTGCTTCATGTTTACCAATATTTATTCACTTGCAATTTTTATTATAAAATTATATAAATTGCATAATATTAATTTACATGTATATTGTGTGATTCCTTTTTTTTTTAATTTATTATACTAAGGTAAGCCCATATGAGATGTTCTGTAAACCAAAGATCTAGCTTAAGCGGCGGCTGTAGTGGTTGTGGTTTTACGATTGCTACGAATTACATTTTTGCTTCCAAAGTCAATGTAATCATCAAAGAATACTGGTCGTCTTTGGGCAAGATTGTCTTCAGAATTGGTTTCTTCAGGTTTTTGCTCTTTATTGGGCTGGGGTCTAGGAAAACGGTAAGCGAAAGGGTGTCTACCACGTCTTCCGGTCTTTGGGAGTTTTTCGGGTCCTTTAGGTCTGGGTGGTCTAGATTCATCTAAAGGTGAACCTGCTGACGAATCTGGATCAGGTTGATTAGACTCTTCCTAGATAATAATGGAAAACACTTACAATAATTCAAAATGTTTTAAAGTGTTGTAAAGTATTCTTACTTGAGCATGGGTCAGAGCAAAGAGAGCCAATAAAATAGTAACTGCAATTAAAAACCTCATTTTTAAAAATTTTAATTGTGAATTGGATGTTACTTACGGCTTTTATATATCTGATAGCCTAAGTGTAAAACAAAAAGGTTCTAGCTATGTATGTATGTATCTGCATAATATTTATTTACATTTATTACAGACTTACAAGCTAATTGCACTATGCATTATTTTAAATATCAATATTTACATTTATTAAGCCAAACAAGTAAGAGCGCTATATTCGGCTGTGCAAAATCTTATATACCCTTCACTACATGTATTTATGTATGTATGGATGTGTGTATATGTATGTACTTATGTACCCACTAAACAATTTATGCCGATTTCGGTCTGAATTCGTACCGAAAGTCTGCACAAGTTTCCGATTTCGCATCCGATGTCTGTACGAAAACGTACCGAAATTTGTATGAGTGGTTGATAAGAATTCGGAACTTTATTTGTCTAAGGAAATTCGAGAAACTTTGCAGATTTGTCGGACGAAATTCTTTACGAGTTCTGAAAAAAAACCTTGGGAAATTCTTAAGGAATTTCAGACATATCTAATAAATATCGGAAAGAAATCGTATAAAATATCAGACTTTGGTCAGAATATTCTAAGAGAAGTCTGTAAAAACATCAGACTTTGGTCAGAATATTCTAAAATAAGTCTGTAAAAACATCAGACTTTGGTCAGCATATTCTAAAAGAAGTCTGAAAAAACATCAGACTTTGGTCAGAATATTCTAAAAATCTGAAAAAGGATCAGGCAATCCATTTGTTTTTTATGTGAATGTCACAATTTTTCCTTAAGACTTTTTTAGGAAACACTTAGACTTTTCTGATAGTTTTTTACGCTTTCTTTTATATCCGTTTAAAATAACTACAAAATCCAGCTTAGATTAAAACTTACCAATATAATATAAAATTGTTTCCTAATTTGTTACTTTTTTGTTTAATATGTTTTTTTAAAATTATTTTTCACTTTTGTTTATTCATACAACTTATAAGCACTCACTAACGCACAATTAAGACTAATAACAAGAGTGCAAAAAAGTTATTTAAAGTTAATTATTTATCTCTTTAAAAAAAAAATATCCCTTCCAAAAATATCATGATAAGAATCGCTTTGTTTTTTTTATTTTAATAAAACAGAAACAAAAATTTTCTTTCGATTTTGTGCAGAATTGTCGGACAAATGTCGTACGCCAAAACCTGTTTTTGGTTCAGAACATGTGCAGAATTGGCTGTTATATGTCTAAAGAATAACAAAAAAAATGTACGCCGACAATGTTCAGACAAGTCGCAAAATTATCGTAAAGAAAAAAATTTGCTTTCTTATAATAATCGCCAAATATTTCGAAGTATGTTCAGAAAAGTCTAACAAAAAAAATGCCGATTATTCTGTAAAACGGGTAAAGTTCTGGTAAAGCTTTAGAAAAAATTAAGAAAAGTCTAACATCAGATATGTCGGAAAAAATTGTTTAGTGGGTATGTACATGGCCGAAAGGTACTTAAAGTCTTAAAAAAGTTTATATTTTTATGATATTAATTTTAGTCCATATACTACATACATAGGTTTTTTGCCCATATTTCAAATTTCCTAAAAGTCATGTCTTGCACACAAATATAATAATTTTTGGTTAAAAAATAAAATATTTTTTTCATGTCTTGAAATTTTTTTTGCTTATATCTCGAAAATTTGTTAAAAAAAAATTTTTTTTTTTTTGGTATATCTTGTAAATTGTCGGATTTTGGTGATAGCAAGAATCTCAAGGAAATGTCTGATTGTTTGATACCAAAATAATAAGTTGATTTTAACAGACTGACAGTTGGATATGGCTAAATGAACTTCCCTATCTATAAGGATTCAGAATATATATACTTTATGGGGTCGCAAATGAATATTGTAGAAATTACAAACGGAATGACAAACTTATATATACATACCCTTGTCACCTCTGGTGAAGGGTAAAAAAATATATAAATTTGTACAAAATTTAGTCTGTACAATATTTAACAAATTTTTTATATAAGATTAAATTTTTTTAGCGAAGTATGCTGACATATATTTAAAAAGTTGTAATCTAGAGATTGTGATGGGCAATCTGTTAAATATACCTTAATCAAATCCAGTTTTTAATTTTGCATGATACTTTACAAATCTTTTATAAAATTCGGTCTAACTATAACTTGCTTCGAACAAAATATATTTTCGTAAGACTTGGGAGATTTGCTTTTTTACTTTTCTTAATTAAAATGAAATTCTACTGAAGCATTTTGAAATGGTTCAATAAGGAAAAATTGTTTGCCGGAAATATTTTCCATTTTTGATAAACTAATTAAAATTAAATTACAATAACGACATTACTACTTACTGCAAAGAGAAAATATTGTTACGCTTACGTAAATGTTATTTGTACAATGTAAATATTTTGCATTAGCTTGTATTAATTATAAATATTTACTGCATAGATATATTGTTATCAAATTTTATTTACATATTAACAAAAAGAAGATTTGTATTTAATTACTTCTGGTTGTGGATTTTTTTCAAGTTGTTACCTTTGAAATGGGTATAAAAACACCATCAAATGTCATTAAGTTTTTAAATTCAACAGAAATGAAACTTGCAGTTACAACTGCCGTAGTTTTGGCTCTATTGGCTCTGACCCGAGCTCAGGTAAGAATGTTATAAAAGTCTCTTTTTTAAATTCAAAAGTTTTATACACTAAAACATTTCTAATGTGTTTTTATGTAGAATGAATCAGATCCGTCTGAGCTATCGGAACCAACATCATCACCAGCTTCACCTTCAGATGAAGCAAGACCCACTGAGACAGAAGAATTCGAAAGGCCAGAAAGACCCGAAAGGCTCCCAAGACCAGGAAGATTAGGAAGGCGTCCTTTAAGCCACCGTTTTGCTAGACCCCATCCCAATGAAGAGCGAGAAAATGACAATGGACGTCCTAAAGGCAATCGTCCTCAAAGTATTCAACGACGAAGACCAGTATTTTTTGATAAGCATTATAAACTTGGACAAGGCAATGAAATTGTAGAAGAATAAATAATATACATAATTAACATACATACATACATACATACATATGTACATATACATATGCAGGGAGTTTTTATTTCAATATACATACTTATGTACATACTTACTTACATACTATGTACATAATAAATTTCATCTTATTTCTAAAAAAGAAATTTTATTATAACCTTTATTGTCTTTAGGTCAACAAATTTTCTAAAACTGAACTAATTTCCGAAACGTCCAAATCCTCCTTGACCTTTTTTTCTATCCGAACCGCCAAATCTGGCGCGTTTTGAAAACTTGACAAAATTATTTGGATTCAGGGTACCTCGGAATCTTCCAAATCCACCTTCGTGTCTACCTTTACCACCAAATCTACCTCTGCCACCAAATCTACCTTTGCCACCAAATCTATCTGAACCACCAAATCTTCCAACATCATCGAAGCCAGTATGCTTTACTTTACCACCAAATCTACCGATGTGTACGTCTCCTGTTGTGCTCTCCGAACTGCTTTTTGTATCATTTTCGGTTGCTATTTCTGCACTACTATTTCCTGCACTTTCTGTAGGCGTAGTCTGTTAAGCGAAAATATAAATTTTGCAAAACCTTCATCATAATTTTAATAATCAAATTAATTACATACATTTGCTTGAGAATAGCACATTTCCAACAACAAAACTACGACTCCGACAAAAATAATGGGGTATTTCATGATAACTTAATTGCGAATGTAATAAAACTAGATTTTTCAGACAGTTTATATAGTATCGGAGATTAGGGAGCTCCAAACATTAAATAATGAAATTTATTTTCAAAACTTCTAAAAATTTTTTTTTTAAATACATAAATTCAATTTCTTAACCCTGAAAAGTGAAATAGTGTTTAGCATTAAAGTAGATTTTTATACCCTTCACCAAAGGTGACAAGGGTACATATAAGTTTGTCATTCCGTTTGTAATTTCTACAATATTCATTTCCGACCCCATAAAGTATATATATTCTGAATCCTTATAGATAGGGAAGAAACCAAGTTTTCTCAGACCCCCAAATGTCGTACGGACGCTTTATTGGTATCGAACAATCAGAAATTTCCCTGAGATTCTTGCTATTGAAAACCAGTAAAATCGCTTAATAACTGACCGAGATATAAGCCAAAAAAACGACTACCGATTTTTTTTTTACCCAAAAATGATTATATTTGTGTGTAAAATACGTCTTTTGGGAAATTTTAAGAGAAAAAAAATTTACGAGATATAAGCAAATACAATTTTTTTTATTTTGGTTTTTTTACATAAAAAAGATTATATTGTGTGTAAGACATGCCTTTTGGAAATTTTAAAAAAAAATTACTACTTGGCCCAGAATCAGCAAAGATATGGACGAAAGACCATATATATGTATATGGACTATTAATATCATTAAAAAATCAAGTTTTCTTAGACTTTAAATACCTTTCGGACATTAAATACATACGTACATACATAAATACGCATAGTGAAGGTTATATAAGATTTGACACAGCCGAATATAACACTCTTACTTGTTTTCTTTTAATCAGAATGTAAAAGTTCAAAATAATTCAATTACAAAAAGGCCCAGAATCATGTTTATATGTATGTATGTAAGTGGTAAGTTTAAAGTACATACTGAAACTTAGTGGCATCAAAACAAATGATGTGAGTTCGTATGCAGCTGCTACTTACCGAAAATATAATAGTAGCATAGTAGTAGCGGAATGTAGAAAATGAACTTAAGGTTTAAAAAAGCGCCTATGCAAATCCAAAAACGCTGTAACTCTGCACTTAAATCTGGTTTCCGCGAGAGTCATAGCTGCGTAGCGGCTCATGTTGAAGTAGGTGAACACATACGGCAAGGATTGGAGAATGGGTATATAAATTTCTTAGTACTTCTTGACCACTCCAAGGTATTTGACACTGTAGACCATGCCACATTAACTAATAAATTAAAACACTTTTTCAGATTTTCTGTAACATCAAATAACCTTATATTATATATATAATACCTTTCAAATCGAACACAATCGGTTCTTGTAAATAATGTTTAGTCTAATAAGCTGACACTTAAAAGGGGAGTGCCTCAGGGCTCTATCTTAGGTCCGCTTTTATTTTCGATATATCATCCATCTTTATGCAGATGACATACAACTCACTTTAAGTATCGCAGCTGAAAACATTGCCACTGCTATCTCACAGTTAAATCATGAATTAAATTAATCTCTGGGCTAGTGCCTCTGTTGAACCCTAAAAAATCCAAATGTATTGTAATTGCAAAAAAAGTATAGCTGGGGATATCGTTTTAAATGGTGAGAAAATTGAAATCGTTAATGGAGCGAACAATCTAGGTATAATTTTTAATAGCCATTTAACTTGGTCAGTCGTATTTTAAGTTACGATCGCTCTGGTCTACACAATACTTTACACCCATCAGAATAAGAATCTTGCTTGCCAAGTCATACTTGGTTCCTTCCTTATTGTATGGGTGTGAATTATTTGCAAACTGCGACTCTGTTAGTCGAAGAAAACTAAATGTGTTGTTTAACAATATTATACGGTATGTGTACGGACTGAGAAGATCTAATCATGTTTCCTCTGTTTCTAAAAACCTTTATGGTGTAGTGTACTCACTCAGTCAGTTTCGATAGCCTACTAAAAATAGGCACTTTGGTTTTCTTGCATAAAATAATACAAGCTTCCAAATACATATTTGAAAATATACGTTTCTTTCAATCGCCACGAAACTGGAACACTATAATACCTCGACATCAATGCCTAGTTTCAGAATGGCAATTTTATGTAAATGCCGCAAGACTTTGGAATAATCTCCCAGACTAGAAATTTCTAGTCAATTCTTTTAAATAAAAATGCGTAGGTAATTTCTTTAAATGAAATTATGTGCAATTTTCTAATATACATACATACATACATACATATATGTTTCTTATTGTTTTAATTATATTTTCTTCTTTAATGAACTTTTAATTCGAATTTATTAATTGCAAATGTTTTTTTTTTATGTTTAACGCATGTTAGTGTTTAAGATTAAGTCTTGTTGTACAGAAAATAACCCAATAAATAAATAAATAAATAAAGCGCGTTATTGCAGTTTTGCTCAAAACAAAGCTCTTTATCTCTTCTACCATTCAACTACATTTCTTCAGTCCCTCTTTCAATAGGAGGTAATACGATATGATGTGGACACAATTTTCTTAAGTGATATTTTTCTTTAAAAAAAAAACTAATCATTTTTATGGGATGCCCTATTTAACGCACAATTATATTTTCTTATTAAATTCTTGTAGTTTTTCATTATTTCATTAGCTATAGGTGGCAAGGGTTAATATATGTTTGTCATTTCGTTTGTAACTCTAAAACATTTTTTTGCGACACTATAACGTTCATATTTCCCTTATCCTTTTAGATAGGGATAAGTATTAAGCGACAAATGTCGATCTATGCCTTAGTTAAAATAAATGCAGATGTTGCACAGACTTATATGTATGTATGTCTTCAAGAATTGAATTTTAAATAAATTTATTTTAAAAAAAATATTCATAATACATAAGATTTCGACAGTTTCTGTAGTTTGGGAATCAAAACATTTCAAAATAGAACGGAGTTTACAGTTGTTATTTTGTGTTGTTGCATAGCGTTATAAGCAACAGTTTTGGAGTATCAACCCGTTAATAGCTAAAATATTGGAAAAGAACATAACTTTTTCTATTTTCTGCATTTGAATTTTAACACAAAAGCAAACTTTGTGAAAAAAATTGAAGTTGTAGTTGGCTTTTGATTGGCATCGTAATCGATCGAATATCCTTTGGGTATATAAGAAGTAGCGCAACAGTTTTTCTAAAAAATTAAGTTCAACTACAAGATTCCAATTCGCTAAGCTTCTAAATAACTTTCGTACATCATTTTTTTTGTATAGTATGTACATATATAAAACAATTAAATAGTTCCCGTATGTTGGTCAATTTTGTAGTGCCTCCAGACGACTTTCAGACTTGACATACTTTAGAATAACATACATACATATGTATGTATGTATGAAGGTTGACACCGTGTAACCAAAAATTTTTGTCTCGGCATGAGACAATGATGTCAAACGATTTGTTCATTGTGCTAATCACGTTTACCCTCGGCAACTTACCCCAAGGTAAAATTGCCATTTACGTGATCTTGTAACCTAAATGTATGTTGGTGGAGGGTATAAAATGTTCTCAGCAGGCGGTTATAGAACTAATAATTATTTGTTTTTTTTTAAATGTCAAAAATATTTACCTATGTATGATCTCATGGAAATGGAATATGTTGTTTTTAATTGACTTACTTATGTACATATGTATATAAGAGAATAAACGGTTCTAGTAGGTAAATATTTATTTTATTTTATTTTAAAAATGTCAAAAATATTTACATTTGTATGTATGTTCTCATCGGAATGGAATGTACATACATACATATGTATTAGTAGGCCTGACTGAAGGCCTTTTTTTGGTAAAAAAATTTAATACCACTCAAACATTTTTTTTTAAATTACCTTTAGAAATGCAAAAATAAAGTAAAAAAAAAACTATGAAAATGATAAAATATCAACTGTAGGAACACGTATTTTTAAAACCATTAAAAACTTATAAAATACCGATTCTTGAATTTTGCTCAATTTCATGGTTTCCTTATCATTTAATGACATGCGGTTTTTTTCAACATTCTTAATTATTTATTTAAAATTATTAACATATTTATTTAAAAATTAAACTTTTTTAAAAAAGTAAGTTTAAAAACAAAAACATAAGTCATTTTATTTCAGTTTTTTTGATACCAGGTATATTAGACCGGGTCAAATTGAATGGACGAAGAAAAACTGAAAGATCGCATAGCAAAAATAAAATCTACCGAAAATTCTAAAAAAGTTTTCGAAAGAAACCATAAGTCTAAAATCAAATCCTATCCCGCGCAAATTCACATAAAGATTAAAAATTTTAAATATTATTGAAAAAATCTCCAAATATTAATATTTCTTGCATTTATTTTTTAAAGAATATAAACAAATATTTGGAAAGACCAAGTAACTTGCTTTCAAATGCCGTTTAAAAATTCAAAATAGTTTAAAAAAAGGATCAAGTAACGCATTATTATTATTTTTGTTGCATTGGTTTGTTTATTTGTGACATTTTAATGAGTTTCCTTTTCGCCATTTATATAATGCTTTGGAAATGTCTGCTACAAGTGAACCACGTACTGCTAGTGGGACTCTTAGTAAATTAATTGAAACCTGCAAACAACTTCCGGTAGGCACAAAGTTATTTTAAAATAGGCTTAATTTTTTACTTCAACTAAGTGCGACTTTAGGTTATTTAAATATAATTGAAACAAAAAAATATTAAAATAAAGCAACACTTCCCACAGTTGAAATAAATATTAAACTCCTAACTTTTGATTTTATTTTACTTTTTTTAGCTAATAAACTTTTTGTTGCAGGTTGTACCACATTTTAACTCAATTTCGTTGGGAAATATGCCTCCAGGAATGGAAACTGAATATGTAAGTGATTTATCTACTGACGTTTTATATCTTTATCGTCAAGCCAAGGCTGTGGCGGAAGGTTTTTGTCCCAACATAAAATCGGGACAAATAGTTCACTCTCGTTGGTTAACAAAAGCCAGCAGACTTTTGCGCCCATACGTTGCAACAAGTTCACCGTCAAGAAATTTAATAATTTTAGCAACTTACATTATGAAAGTCTATGTGCCAATGAACTTTAATGTTAATTTCTATAACCCAGTTATACATAAATGGCAGCTCACTTTTTTTTATAAATTTATACGGTTAACTCAATTTTTACCACAAGACCTACTAGAAATAGTAAATATGTACATCAATCCAAAATAACGCAACATCCCGAAAACATTTTATTAACAATGCTTTTTGATGACAGAAAAACTGTACGCGAAAGTGCCATAAAAAAAATTCTGCATTATCGAGACCCAACTAAACTAAGGGCTTATAAAAAGTATTAAATTTGATTGACTTAGATGATGACATAATATTATCCGAGCCTCCATTTACTGCAAGCATTACATACGAACACTTGTTGGATTATATAGAGTGTGATGATCCACCACTTCCTGACCCAAAAATTCCATCACACATTCAAGGAACTGAACTGCGTGCAACTGCTTACCACTGTTTCACGACGAGTTATAGCAAAGGATAGAGATCATGTTGTGGCAGTGACTTTAGAAAGTCGCACCAGCTTATTGCGAATGGAGAGCAAAATAGATTTAAAAAACTGATTAAAGTTCCTTTCACTAAGAGCAGTTCTGTTTTATTTGTTTCATTTCTTTTAAAAATATATTTCTAGCAGTCGTTCTTACATTGTATTTCAAATGTTGTATTATTCAGCAACTAATTTTGTTTGCATTCATGACATAAAAAATTAAATTCGGAAGAAAAATACAATTTTATTTATTTTGTATTTTATTAATGGAAAGAGAACATTTTTAAGTCGTTTTACGCGGGAAAAAAATTTGATCACAGACCCATAGTTACTTGGAAAATTTTTCTTAGAATTTCGCGTAGATTAGGTTTTTGCTATACGATTTTTGATGAAAAAAATTAACCCATCCTAATATATATGTATTTATGTATATAATGTACAAAGGTAATTACTAATTACAACATAATAATATTTAAAATTCATTGGTACTTTTTATATTTAAAATTTTTCTTTGAACTTTTAATTATCTTGATTGTTTATCAGTTTTTCTTTATCTTTTAAATATATTTCTTTATAAATTTATTCTTTTATTTCATTTTTAAACGTTTCTTTTATTGTTGCTCTATAAATTTCAAAAGTTTATAATTTGGAAGCTTTAAAAACTAATGTGTCAAGTCGTGTGTATACTTTCAATGCTCTTTTGTTCTGTAAACCGTCATAGCTAAAATCCCGAATTATTTAATCGTCTAGTAAATTGTGCAACTTTTTGACTAGTTCACCTCTCTAAATTTTTTAGCAATTTCCATTAACAGTTTTTCTTCATCAAAGTCGGGAATCTTTTGTTCAAAATCGCAAAGTTTATCGAATTGATTGTCGTTAAATATTTCGTTTAATAATTTGTTCAATATAAACCTTTATCTGGGCCAACTCGCCAATACCAAATAACTCATTGTATTTTTTACTTCATTTCTAAGGGCTTCTAATTGTTTTTCCATTTCTGCAATTAACAAAGAATTAGCTGAATTTGGTAACTGTTTACTTACTGCAACTTCCACTATGTCAAAAGAACTCTTTTTAAAAAAAAAAAAAAAAAGTAACTATTTGAAAGAAAAAGTTCTTCGAAAATTCTTTTACAATTTTTTGTTTTCAATGTATTTATTTGAAAAAGAAAGTTCTTTCGACATAGTGGAAGTGGCACTTACTGCCTGTTCTTATAAAATTAAAAGAAAACTTCATGTGAGAATTTATATTAAAAACAGAAACAAATTTTCGTATTTTAAGAAAATTTGTTTTTGTTTTCAATATAAATATATAAAAACTCACATGAAGTTTTTAATTTTATAAGAACAGGCAATTAGTTAAATTTCCAATTCATTAGTGTTAAAAACTTACCTTTGATTTTGGGGTTCACCTGTTTTCCAGCCATACTTATGTATTTCAATATAATTAAATTTATATATATCTAAGTATGTTAAGGTAAAAGTTTTAATGGCAGGAGTGAAAAAGTAGTACTAAAAAAATAAATCATCAATTGGAAATGTTATAATTTTTTAATATATGACATTCATTTTAAAAATTTCTTCATTATCCATTGTTAAATCTCCTATTTGGATTCCTAGGATAGATGATTCTACAGGCTCTTAAAAAAAATGTCTCAAATTTTTTAAGTTTTATACCTCTAATGTATCCTGAGTTTTCGTCAGAAAATCCAGTTATAATGATAGGAACAAAAGGACTTGTGCAACAATAACTATTTTGAGAAAAAATGCTTATGTATATAAAATTCCTCGGTTTAATAACTAAAAGTTTTGTTATTTCGAGATTTTTTTTTTCGTCTTAATTACA
Organism: Paykullia maculata; assembly: GCA_003055125.1. Taxonomy (NCBI): domain Eukaryota; kingdom Metazoa; phylum Arthropoda; class Insecta; order Diptera; family Rhinophoridae; genus Paykullia; species Paykullia maculata. Next base: position 3,454 of record NDXZ01024875.1, on the reverse strand, counting down.
AGGGGTGATCACTAAAAATATTTTTAATTTGTTCTAGAATTTTTTTAGGATTCCGAATTCTTTTTTTTTTAACTTGTAAAAAATTGTTAAAAGCATACGCTGAAAAACCCTCACTAATGCCATACTCCTTGACACATTGTGTTAAATAAAGCAGGCCATGAACATTAAAAGTAATACTGCGTTCCTCAAAGATTTTACAAAAATTGTTTACAGACAACTGCAAAAGTTCGTTAGCAGCACTAATATTTCTAAAAAAATGTTTTGGTGTAGAAATTAATCGATATGCTGCATGAAGTAATAGAATTTCATAATTAAAAATCATCGTCTACTATGCCTTTTAATACAAGTGGTGCAAAATATAATATAAAATGCCTGTACTCTGCAGCTTTCCTTCTCAGAATGTCTCCAATTCCTGGTGACTTCCGCTGAAACGCAACTGGAAGATAAAGAATTAAATTTTTTGAAAAACTGGCTTTTTTGAGGTTGTCATTAAAGTTTTGGATTTGTTATTAATTATAGATAAATTTTTTTTGTATTAGCTTCAAAGGAAATTGTTGTATCATTCGTATGTCAAACATTTCCAATGAAGTGTGTGGCTATTTTCTTTATGAATCATCATCTGTTCTCAGGTCTGACACGGTGAAAGAATATGTTACTACGTTATTAATCTTTGAACCTCTTTGATAACATTTCGGACAACCATTAAATGAATTGTGTCCTACAGTATTGCACAAAACAGCTCTTGCAGGAGTGTCACAAATAAATGTTCGTATTGAAACTTTGAAGTGTTTTTCGTACAAGACCATATCGTCACTTTTAAGTGGCTTAAGCTCGTACATCAAATTATGCAGATAACTGTCTACACTGCATGGCTTTTTGTCTCCAATAAAACAACCATTTAAAAAGCATCCACATTTTTAATATTAACAATTTTGCCCATTATTGTCCGTAGGGATGTTGCGGAACTCTCATACAAAAGCAACCCCCATCTATTCCAATGTCTATGTGTATAGAGTCTACATTTCAACCAGATTTCTATCGAGTTTTGAAGTTGATTTTTTATACCTAAATGGTAATATGTATGTACCACGAGAAACTGTCCAAGAAGAGTAATACATTCACGCACCTGCGTGTAGAATGAAATTCTTTATACCACTGCAATAATTTTTTCTCTAAATTTTCATTTATTTCAATTCATGAAATTTTATAATAAATTGATGAAATTTCATAATTAAAAACATAATAAAAACAACCTATTAAAGTATGTAGAAAGGAGTAGGTAGGCCTTCCTGAGAAGGCAAGCGAGCATAAGTACTGGAAATAAAAAAGGTCTAGGCAGATCCCACAAAAGGCCTTATAATGAAGGAAAGAAATAAACAATACGATATAAAATATTAATTTAAATAGTAGAATATTGTATTTTTAACATTTTAGGTATTCTTTGATACTTTCATGGATCTTAAAAACTGTTTTTCTTTAAAGCACAAGAGGCTTCTATTAATATAATAATATCACTTATTTCCGCAAGTAGAGCCTTAAAAACAAATTGGTGTACTATATTTGGTTAAGTCGAATTTTGTATGTGGGTTAACCATTTCGTTTTAACCCAAAATATGGCTGTTATTTTACATCACTGCTTCCAAACTTGCTGATTTTTGAAATGTATAAAGTTTAACTTAAAGCCAAAACAAGACAAATACAAAATTTTAGGGGAACTGAAGCATCTGGATCCGAAAAAATACAAGGTACTACAAAATATAAAAGGAACGCATTTCGTCATGGTTGAGTTTAAAATTTCCTTTTATTTCAACCGTAGCTGGTTTCGAAAATTCATTACACTCGGTTGGTGCCGGACTTGATTTTTCATAATATTCCTAATAAAAATAATCACAATGAGCTCAACCCAGAACTAAAGCTGAATTCACTCATTGTGTCTGTACAAAAATTTTGTACGAACAAATTTTTTTTATATTAAGTTTGACGTCTTTCTTTTTGAAACTCAATATAAAAAAAAAATTCCGGACAAAATTTTTGTTCGGACACTATGGGTGAATTCAGCTTTATAGTTATTGAATTTTTGAAAAATTTAAAAAAATATATATGCATGTGTATTTAAGGTGGTTTCCTTTCCCATATTGTTAAAAAATTTCAAAGTGTAGGTATTTTTTTGATAGAGAATTATAATTCGTACTTGAAAGGTAAATGAAAATGCATTTTCCCTTAAGTAGTGATTCATTTTTACTAACCATTTGTATCTGCCTGCGTCCTTAACGTTTTACACTGTCCACTTTGAAATAACTACCTACACGTAACATTTGATATTGCATCTGTTTGTGGCTCTCTTTGCGTGGCTATCGGAATAAAAGGTATCCTACATGCTAATTCAGATTATTAGTTACAGTACAAAGATCCAAACAAACAAACATCTAAACTCACAAACTTTCAAATTTATTATATAACATATCGTTACCTTAGTCGGAAAAAGTGCTAAGTCCACTTTTCGTCGAAACTGAGATTTTGATGTAGCTTGCTAGTATAATTTAAAATACATCATTTACAAGCAAAAATAATAACATTATTTTGTTTTTTCTTGCTGGAATGCATTGGTAGGCAAATATGCTAAGTCCAAAAAAAAAAAATTTTAAAAAGTAAGAAAATATGCCAAGTCCAGTTGAAAGGAACAAATTTTTTTTTTTAATACCTACCAAAATCGAAACACCATAATGAGCAATGCCTTGCTGAATTTAGCAGTTTAACATAACATAACGATTGAAATTTTGGAAGTTGGCCACATACAAATGGAAGCTGATAGTGTACACTCCATCATTGAACGTGCAATTAAAAATAGAAATATTGCTGTCCCTGCTGAATATATTGATATATGCCCGGAAAAAGCCTGAACCATACGACATTACATATTTGGACTTTTCGTTTTTTAAATATGTCAACACTTGCAATTTTGTAAAAGCATTCGGCCTTGACGAGGTAAAGGAGATCACAAGGTAACGGATATTCGTGAAATCAAATATACACCAAGTTGTGAAATAAAGTATAAACTTCGTTTCACCGAAGAGTGGAAAAATTTACCACAGAAAATAAATAAAAATATAAAACCTATTCATTTTTCGAGTTTGGAACTACTCTACAACGAAAGAAGGAAAATAACGACAAGAACATATGAAGACCTGCAATTTTTAAAACTGACTTTACCCAAAGACCTTCACCTCATCTATGATTTGTTTTCTAAATATTCTGTACCTATATTTTTAACATAAGAAGCTTCCGCTTGAAATAAATACACTATTGAATTCAACATAATCGTATAATTTTAAGCAATTGGATGTTCCCTATGTCGCAAAAATATACCTTTTTATTATTATTTATTTCTTTCTCTTAAACTAATAATTCTGATTTTTATTTATTGTTAACCAATTAATATTTTGTTTATCAACAC
>NDXZ01024865.1:0-11422 GCA_003055125.1 Paykullia maculata | reverse complement strand
CATGAACTAAAAATCCTGACAATATTAATTAAAACATCTATATAAACTAATGTTCAACTAACTTTCAATCTTAACAAACAATTAAACAAAAACTATAGAGTAGCTGCTTTAAGTAAAATTTTTTTTGATACAACCTTTAAGGAATTTTGCTAAACATTATTTTTATAAAGAGATTGACACTCAACATAATTATTAATAAATATTTTTGTCTACATATAAAACTTAGGATCCAGCAAAATGTTGCTCAGATGGGGGCAGAGATGAGGTAACTGAAATCTGTGCTAAACGTATGGGTATAACTGGACAGCCAAGTGATGCTCCTCCCACCGTAGAAAGTGCTACAGTAAGCTTTAGAAATATATATGTATTTAAGCAATACTTAACAAAAACATAACTATAATTTTACATTTACGAGAGCAGTGTCTGGCCGAGTGCATTTTAACTGAATCGAAATATATGAAAGAACCTGAAACCCTAGATATTAGCATCATTCGATCAGATTTACAAAGAAAATTTGCCAATGATACTGTTTATGCTAAAACCATGGCCGAAGCTTTTGAAAAGTGCCAACCAAATGCTCAAAATAAAATGAAAGCATTCAAACAGATACCGTTGGGAAATACGACTTTACAAAAGGGATGCAGCCCGTTTGCCGGCATGTTGCTGGGTTGCACATATATGGAGTATTTTAAAAATTGCCCAGCCCATCGATGGACCGAAAGTGCCGAGTGTAATTTGGCTAAACAGTTTGTAACACAATGTTCTTTGGGAGCATAAAGTAAAATATCATACATACAAACATCTCATGGGATTCAAATTAGTTTTAAGCTATTTGTATTTTTTTCTAAATTCAAAATTATCACAAACATTTACTCGCAAAAAAAAACTACATATAAAGAAAATAAAAAATAAAAGAATTTTGTAGAAATTCCGAAATTTAATTTAATGATTTCCCATAATGTTGGGAAAATCATCGGGTAAGGCAATGTCGGTACAGAAATCATCACGATTATGGCGTAGAAATTCTAGAAAGATATATTCCATTTGACTAGTAATGCCCAAGTCTTGACAAAAACTATACATAAATTTGAGTTTGGTATCGCGATCGATATTCTGCAAGAATTGCTTAAATCAATTAAGAAATCTTAGAAAGTTGTTTAACAAGTTTTTACCTTAACCTTTTTGGCGACTTCTTTGGCTGTGTCTAGTGCTAAACGTTTATTGACTATTCGTAGGTTTTCAAATTGGTCATGCATTAAAATTTCTGTCCAGGGTTCTTGAAAAAACTCTACGAAATTTACGATGTCCTTGAGGTACCAGCGTGATCTTAGGTTGTTAAGCAATAACTCATGACGTCCACAAAAGAATTTCAGAAAGTCAAATTTTATTTTCTAAGAAAGAACAAAACATTTTTTGAGGTAAAAACGTAATTAAGTTTTTAGTTAAGACAAACATATAATGATTCTTGCAACCATATATGTATATGATCATAGTATTGATGTAAATATACAGAGGGGACTACGGGATCAGGATCTATACGGACGGCTCCAAGTCGGGCTGTGGCGTTGGGTCTGGTGTCTACTCCGAGGAACTTAACATAGGTGTGTCATGCCGTCTACCGGACGATTGCAGTGTATTTCAGGCTGAAGTATTTGCCGTTCGAGAGGCATGTATGCTGATACGTGACAGCAATATTAAGGGGAATATCGGTATCTTTGTCGACAGTCAGGCGACACTTTTGTCACTCAAGTCGTACAGCACCACTTTCCTATTAGTCGGTCAGTGTAAGATGGACCTTACAAGGGTAGGTCAACTGTCTGACATAACTCTAGTCTGGGTCCCTGCGCATAGGGGCCACTACGGTAATAAACCGGCAGATGAACTAGCCAAGGAGGGATCTGCTTTGCATGTCTTTAGTGCGAGCTCAGTCGTAACTCCATTGGGGACCATAAAAAGCAGCATCTAGAGTTACTTTCTTGATAGGGCTTATAATAGGTGGAGGAATCTGGACACATGTAGGATTGCAAAGCTAATGTGGCCCTGCTTTGATATCAGACGCACGGAGCAACTTTTGAGTCATGGTCGGAAGGACATATCAAGGTTGCTGGCAGTATTGACGGGTCACTGGATGTTAGGAAAGCATGCAGAACGACTCGGCGTTCCCTATAACGACTACTGTCACAGCTGTGAGGATGAGACGAGGGATGAGTCAGTTCTCCATCTTCTCTGCGAATGTCCCGCCCTATCTGTCAGGAGCCACAGATTTCTGGGTAACCACATGCTGGACGATCTTGGTGAGATTTCTGAGATCAGGTTGAACGACCTGCTGAGATATCTCACGACCACAGGGTGGATCTAGTACTTATATTTCCCCAGGCTGGGAGCTCATGGACGGGTGTACTGCATATCCGACGAGTGGTGTGATCATGTAAAAACGGAGTCATGAGACTCTACTTGACAGTTTGCGAGTGTGGCAAACTACCGCGTTAACCAACCAACCAACCAACCAACCAACCATTGACGTAAATATGACTACAACTAAATTATGATTGTGGCAATCATATAACGATTGCAGTAATCATAGAATAATAAAATTGTTTGTGATCATATCACCATGACCATACTTAAGCATGTTTTTTCTTTGCGTGTAGTAAATATGGGGAGTATCTGTGTGTTGGACATGCCTTTCGGGACATTTGAAAAAAAAATTGAACTAAAAAACCCATAAATCCCCAAAAATTTCGACGAAAAACCTACATGGACAAAACAAAAATTTATATCTTAAAAATGTATATCTTTAACTATCTTTTGGACATGTAAATACATACAAACATACATACATACATACACCTGGTGAAGAGTATGTAATATTTGGCACAGCCGAATATAGCGCTCTTACTTGTTTTTTTTTATGGTTAAATCCACTTACCTTTTGTGTTACAATTACAATTTCCTCTACAATGCCATTGTCATTTAGCCGTACTCGACAAAAATCGCCATCATCGTAGGTGATCAATGGAACTCCATATTCATTATCTAAATGATTGGCTAAATAACGTTTGGGTGTTATAACTTTGGTAAACGAATAGTCCATTGGCAGTTGAGCTTGAAAATAGGAGGGTTTTGAAAATTTCTTATCAATCTCTAAGGCATTGTTTTTGTTCTCAATTAAGTTTAAAGCGTCGATAATCTGAAATGAAAGGAAATAATAACAATAAATTAGTTTTTTATGTAAAATCACAATTCATTTTACGTGCATTTGGATAATTTAACATACATGGGTCGTAGCTTTAAGGCACCAGAGCATACAAATGTATATGTATGTACATATGTATGTATGTTAAGGTGTCGAAAACATTTGCAATGAATTTCTAACTTAAAATTTTTAAGTTCAAAACAGTATAATTCGCCGTAAATCTCTTTTTCGCTTTTGCAACTTTCTAAAGTAGAATATAAATCTTATAGTTCAAAAAAAAATATTTTAACAATTTTTAAAATATTCTCAAGTCGATACGAGGCTGATTATATTACATTTTTGCAAAGAGCTACATTTTTAACTCTTTTTTATTTAAAAAAAATTTAAGAACTCAAAATTATTTTGTAAAGAAAAAAGCTTTAATATAAGAACAAATCAATGAAATATCCTAAATTAAGGTAGTTTCTTTGCGTCTGTTAATCTTTGAGCGTAATGTCAAAAGTTATATTAAATACTTTATTTAACTAATACTTTCGGCACAATTTGTGGTTTTAAGGCTTAGTTGAACTCTGTTAGCGTAGAGAATAAGATCTTTAGTTAGTGTTACCGTCGTTAATAACTTCTCTTCTAGACGTTCGCAACAAAAGAGGAGCAGATTGCTCCAGTGACCATAATATCTTAATTGGGAAAATAAGATTAAAAATTTCAGCTATACCTAAAAGAAGTCTCGTTCAAAGAAGATTTGACACCGCGCGACTTCGGAGTCCAATAGAACTCAACAATTATGTGTGCTAAAAAATTATTCACTCGCCGATAAAAAAATATGTTGTAAAATAATAAAGTGATTTGAATTTATATGTATTTAAAAATTTAAATTAAAATTTTAGAGTATTTCTTATGTTTTCACCTTGCCAAAACAACAAGTGAGTATAGACTAAAAAGTGATTTTTGACGCCAACTCACGGTTCCTGGACTCTAAAGTATGTAAATTTAAATTAAAACAAAAAAAAAAAAATAAAAAAAAATTACCTTTTCGGCAGCTTCTTGGGAACTAACAAAACGATACTGATGATTGGGTTCTAATTTGTGTTTAATAAAATTTCCCATGGCATAAATATTGGGTAGAGAAGTTTGATAAAATTCATCCACCAAAACAAAATTCTGGCCAATATCTAGGTTGGAATTTCTAAAAACTTGAAAAAAGGGGGGGAAAAAATTAAACTTTAAATAATGTTAGGAAGTTATAGGGAAATGGACATTTTTTTTTGAAACTTAATAAAAATATAGAAAAATCTAAATACATCATTCGCTTACTCTCCAAAAGCGGTGCCGGTAAGAATACCTCGTAGAAACTAACAAACATATCACATTGCAGTGTTATTAATTCTTCATTGATATTTTTCTTGAAAGTAACCGTTTTTATACTCTCTTCGTCCTCATGTATAGAGTATTTGTACAAGTTTAGATTCTCGTAAATCTGCACACCCAAATCTTCTAGAATTTCCTTTAAAATTTCCTCGATACGCGTATCTTCTGACGAGTTATTAAGCATTAAGTCCATTTGTAAATTATCCGCAATATGGGGTATAACGAAGTGTATCTCCTCACTATTTATGCCGTGTTTTAAAAGGAAATTAACAAATTCAAATGCTCTCACATGACTGCCGTACACCACTATGGATTTCTTGAAATTTTTGGGCAAATCATAAAGTAATATCTGCAATTTGTGATAACATAAAATTTTATCGAAACGATTATTAATATGACAGTAATTAGGTGGGGTGTCAGCATCCTTAAATATTCGCTCGGGTACACCGAAGTCAGTGCCACACATCAGCAAAAGAATTTCATAGTTAATTTCACATTCTGTTTCCAGTGTAATTGATTGGTTGTCTCTGCGAGTAATTTTTTTTTTGAATCAAGTTTATTTTTTTTGAAATCAATTTTAAAAATTTACTTATTAATCGTCTTGAGTTTTCCGTGTACAAAACTTATCCAAGTTTGAACATCCATTCGCTCACAAACATCCCTTATAAAGGCATCACTATTCTTAAAATCAATCCAACAAGTTTCGTTTGTCTTTTTATCGCATGTTTTACATTTGAAGGTATGTTCATGGTCCGCTTCCATTATGCCAGGACTACAGACGACGGTTATATTTACTTGAGGCAAGCAATTAATGGTGGCCTGGATGTGCTTGCTAAGAAGTGTTAAGTGTTTATTAAAAAGAATGATTTTTTAATATTTATTATTTGTCATATTTTTTTTATTAGATTTTTACTAACAAAGGCAATGCTAAAAAAAATTTTAAATCCATTTTAAGGCAAAAAACTAAAATTGTTGAATCGAATGATAATCACCCCAATTCTGTTTGGCGTCGTCAACATAAGACGACGCCGTTTTTGATCGTTTGCTCCAAATCGGTATTCCCGTAGTCAATATTGCCAACTATCGATAACTGTTGACATATTTTTGAAATTCCATAAGGCAATATTGCCTTTAGTTTTGTCGTCAGTATTTAAGGTGTTGTCTTGCATTGCTTTGTGTTGTGTTTTTAATTTAAATAAAATGGAAAAAATTAAAATAACAAATAAATGCCAATACGAGAACCTTGTGGAAGAACTTGAAAAGAATCCGACACTAGCCAAAGAATTTCGCAGGGGCATTACTCCTACTAGTTTCAGGGAGAGTGGGAGAGTATTGCTACGGTGCTAAACTCGCTTGGTCCACCAATTAGAACTGGTGATGGCCATATTTTTCAATAAGTCATACTTTTTTGCGGCACATACATAGATATTTTACCGTTTACAGGAAAGTGTACCTTACATCAGTGACAATGCAGCAACAGCATCAACATCAACAGCTTTTGCGAAATTATTGCTTTACATTTTTTATTTACTTCTCATCTGGCAAGTTAAAAACACAAGATTTCTGTCTAAGCAGTCTTTTTTCCACTATCAATTTTTTTTATTTTCTTCGTCACTGGAGTCCGAATCAGAAAGGAAGAACATTTTTATTTAAATTTCACTTTCTCACAGCACAAAACTTTTTTTTTATCAAAAACAATAAAGAAAATTCAAACATTAGAGATGTGTAATGTATTTTATTAACATTGTCGATAAACAGTCAACGTCGCCTTAATACTCTTAAAGAATACCATATTAGTATTGCTGTTGTGTTGAATTGCTGTTGTCTTAAAATTGCCGACGCCAAGTATCTTCCCTCGTTGTAAACTTACTATTTTATGTAACGCCTAACATTACTATTTATACCCAACTCTGTTATATTCGTTATTAGTTTCTCATTGTACATATTTATTCTAAGTAGTCTATTGAATAAAACTCAACATAGCATTGATAAATCAACAACTGGCTACGTGTTCATTCATCAATCGGGTGCCGTATCATGGGCAACAAAAAAGCAGAAAACAGTGGCATTATCTTCGACTTTGCAGAATTGACTGTTGAAATTAATTGCATTGCGCAGAAATTTTGAGAACGTGGAGTTCTGATGGCAATACGTTCAGAGCGCCGAATATCCACATTCGGTGGCATATTATCAGGTTCGTAGGGGTTCGAAGTCCATTCTTCATCAAAATGTTCGGTGGGCGATGGGAGTGGTAATAACCATTCAAATGAATCATACGAGCTTGCATCGCTACTATTGTCATCTTCAACTGGTTGACTAAAAACTGCAGGTGCCGATTCGCTACTATTGTCATCTTCAACTGATTGACTGGAATTTTCAGGTGTGGATTCGCTACTATCATAGGCAACCAAAAAGCAGAAAACAGTGGCATTATCTTCGACGGAAGCCGAATTTATGTCAGTGACTGCAGAAATTCAGGAATTAGTCTGGTTAAAACGTATGGAGCGTGAACTCAACCCTGAATGCAAATCGTGTGTTACCTTGTTTTGCGATAACAAAGGTGTCATACATGTAGCTCTTAACAACAACTATTCTACAAGAACCAAACACGTCGACATCAAGGCCAAATTTATCCAACAGAAAATTGAAGACAAAGAAGTCGTTTTACCATAACTGAATACATAAGAGATGATTGCCGATATTTTAACCAAAGCCGTAACACCACAGAAGATAAAATATTTGGCAGACAATTTTGGTTTTTATTAAATTTTTCATTTTTTTATTATTTGAAATGATATTGTATTGAGATATTAATGTCATTATTTATTTGTTTGTTTCTTGTTTATAAGTATATCAAATTTATGTTTTAGGAAATTTATCATTCAGGGAGAGTGTTGAATTGAATGAGAATTATTATTTCATTATCTTCCCTCGTTGTAAACTTACTATTTTATGTTACTCCTAACCAAGGCGAATATATATCAGGTGGCCTCAGTTAATCAGCTGATTATTTTTTTTCGTCACTAAAATGTCAAACTCCATACATAAAAAATAATTTTCTCTCTCTTCTTCGTCACGATAATGTCAAACTTCATATAAAAAAAAATTGATAAAAAAATCCTCTCCGAACTGAGGCCACCTGATATTAATTCGCCTTGCTCCTAACATTACTATTTATACCCAACTCTCTTATATTCGTTATTCTACGAAGTATTTTGAATAAAACTAAACACAACAAAAATCACTTTCCATTGTAGGTGGTTTACAATCAAATGCCCTATAAATAATTCCATAACCACAAACGAGATCTTTAGAACCAAAATTTATTTCTCTCTTAGGAATGAAGATTTAAAAGAAAAAAAAGCTAACGGCAAACCTGAGGGCAAATTACGGCATTCGATATCGATCGAAATTTTGTTCGATCGATCGAGTTTTCTTCACATTTGGTAGAGGAATTCCAATTAGAATTTTTTATTTTCGATCGATATCGAATGCAGTAATATGCCCCCTGTTTTTATCAAATTAAACACGATAAATTTTGAGTCGTTTCACTTCTTAAAATTATTTGAAAGTAAAAAAACTTCAAGAAAATAGAAAAAATCTATTTCGATTTTAATAGTTTTTAATAGCTTTTCGAATACTTTAAATACAAATACTTAAAATGAAGAATTTTTTAAAGCCTCAATATTTTTTCGGATACATACATATGTGAAGTGTTTTGCCATTTTCGAAAACCCATTTAAATGCCTTTTTTAAAATTATTTAATATTTCTATAAAATATCTTATGATGCATAATACTTACTTCAAATTATGCCAACTGAAAATCATTAATCTTAGGAAGGCCTTACAGATATCGGTGAAACCCAAAATTACTATATTTGTTGCACTGCCAAAGTTAGTTGGGGGGCGCAAGTTATTTGTAAAAACTACAAAATGATCTTTAAGCAAATTTATGCTCCTTATTGGCATGTGATCCTCCATATTCGGAGGTCCAGTAAGAGTGCTTTTTAAATTGGAGTCTGTGTCTAAATAATTAAACCATTTCTTTTTGATACGTCGCGGTTCTAAAGGTTGCATTTTGGCAACTAGATCATTGGAGATAAAATATTGGTTCTAATTTAGAAAAAAACATATATGTTTTCATTATATTCTTTCAAAAAAAAAAAAAAGGTTACGCTTACAGTTGGTCGAATGTAGTAGAAATGAGTATATTGTGATTGTCGGGCTAATTCACGAAATATAAAATCCGCTTGAAAATGAAAAAACGGATGCAATCTTAATAAAACAACTTCAGCTTTTTGAAAATGTTCCAACGGATCTTCTATGTGGACATGATAATGTTTCTTTAGGTAACAACTTAAATGAAAAGGCCTGAAAGTATAGAAATAGGTTTTGTTTGTTTGTTTAATTAACTTCGGCAATTCCTTACCTAATAAAAACACAGCCCACCAAAACATTTTCGTCTATAGGTTTTGTTGAATCTCCACATCTAATGGTAAAACATTTGTAAACACTAAATGGATCTTCAAAAATATTTTTCAAAATAGCTAAAACTTGTTCGACGTCATATTCATTCGGTATCATAACCACACTCGAATCAGTGTGTAGTGATAGGTAAGACTTAAAGGAAATACGATCAGCTATCGTAGAAATGCAAGATAATTTAGCGCGTTTTGGGACTGGATAAGTTTTTGGCATATCTTGCCTTACTAGCTTTTCAATACTGTCTACATCAGTTGACCTAACTGGATAAAGACATATATCACCAAAGACTGCACTACGATGGGTAATGAAAAGATGTTCATGTGTATGACAACCGGGACGAGGTATAACGCGCTTTATATAAAAACATTTTACTTAGAAAATATATTAAAAAAACTTTACACGCCAACACATTAAACTTACTATAAAATATTTTAGCATTTCAAATAGAGGCAAAGTCATTTGTTGAGCTACATTTATGGAAAGCAAGCAATAATCCTTATTGGGAAATGCTGCAAACGCAGTAGAAAGAAATCGATATATTCGCCGTGGATCGTGTTCATCCATTAAACCAAATAGTTGTATAACAAACACATTTAATCGGTCATCATAGGGTGCATGTGTATAACCATCGGGTATATTGTAGTAAAAACCAAACTGAGTTCTACGCAACTGAACATAATAATCGTAGGACTTTAAACCTTAAACAAATTAGAGCACATAAATTAAACAAATCCCAACTCTTTTTAAAATTATTCATTAAAGCTTTTTTACTTACTTTCGTTTAGTTCATCCCATTTTTTTAAAGCTAACTCATGAACGAATTTATTTTCGTTAACAGCGACAATACAACCCTCGCGGGTTTCAATATGTGTAGAAGATAAACTTTAAAAGCAAATAAATTCAAATAACGAAAATACCTTTAGATCTTTGTCTTACCTCAAATTGCTAACATTTTCAATATTTAAAACTTCTCCCACACGTTTGTGTATTAGACTAACCATTTCTGTGGCAAAAAGTTTTTCAAAAGGTCGCTTTTGAGCAGAGCTATAGAAAACAAAACCAAATTAATTAAAAAAGCTCTTTAAACGTTTCATCTTTTTGGTAAACGTACGTAACAAATATGAGTTTTTCTTTAAATCTTTCTTTGGTATTGAATTTCAGTAAATTTCCAAATGATTGTAGATTATAGTTTTCCAATAATAGCAAAAGATGAACATTGTCATTGAGCCATATAAAGCCGGCAGTTATATGATTTACCTAAAGTTTAGGAAACTAAATGAGAGAACAAGGATATCTAAGGGTAAGTTGTGGGTAAAAAATTACCTCGGTTACAATAAGTAGACTGTTGTTATTCGATAAAAGCTCTTCGGCTATATAATATTCACCCCATTCTTCTTTAAGGTCAGGACGGTCAAAATCAATTATATCAACGATATCATCGTTATCTTCAGGTCTGTGGGGAATAAACGTTTCTGAGTTATTTTCCTTTTATAGAAAAAAATTATTTCTCTCATTTAGGATCTTACAAAGCTTTTCTATATTGCATTTTAGGCAACATTCGGTCACGCGCAATCACATGTAGCTTCTGTGTATTTGAGCAAGAGATGGCACTAAAACACTTGGGATAAAACACCACAGAAAACTCTTTCAAACAATAATATTGCGGATGTCCTGAATTGGAAAGTTTAAAAATATTTAAAAAAAAAAGTTCCCTAAATATTTGCCACTGCTTACGTTTCTCCGGATAAAGCCTGTAGTCTGGGCACTCTACTACTACTATGAACTTCAGTTTATCGTCTCTGTAGAATATTTCACACAGCAGCAGTTTAATCATTTCAGGATTGTAATCATTATTATACAAGAACGTATTTAGAAAACACGTATTTGTGCTACTCAATGGCAATGTGTAACAGTAATGAAAGTCTAAGAAATCTGGCCACAAATCCTCAGCAAGGGCGGGGATATATGGAGCATTCGATACTTCTGCATATCCTACGGCAAAGGGCTCTATGGTGCCACTTTTAATCAAAATACGATGAGTTATATAGTTTTTAAAAAATATATCCTCCAGTTTGGCTTTCTTACAATGTTGACCAAAGTATTGGGTTTTTTCTGCGATAAACAGTTGGTATATGAGGTTATAGTCGTCTGGACAGGCATTCGTAATGCGCAATTTTTTGGTCATTTTAATTGAACTTTTTATATTTTGGGAATAATACAAAAATATTAATTTTTTTTACGTTTTAAAGTTGAAGTGATAGAAAGTATGTATAAAAATTTTTAATGAAATACACTTGAAAAAAATTTTATATGTGAATCATGGTTCATTGGATGTATGCATGGTATAACTACACAAGGTAGTCCTATTGTCC
>NDXZ01024852.1:12709-24390 GCA_003055125.1 Paykullia maculata | reverse complement strand
TTTAAAATACTACGTCCTGCTCGGATTTTATCCATAAGACAGTTGATATTATTAGTAAAAATCGCACAAAAGTTAAAATGTTAAAGTTTTCTAAATAGGTCTGATAATAAATTTTTTTGTATGGGGGAGGGAATTAATACGCCAACCGCTTACTTGATTAAGGTAATTTGTATTACAGTATAGACCATATTTGCTAAAGTAATGTATTAAAATATTAATCAATTATTTTTTTATAATACAATATTTATAATAAATGTTCTAAAATTAAAACTTAATCGAAAACTTTCCATAAATATTTGTAAGTTTTCTACAAACAAAAATTCTGTCAAAACTTTATTAAAAATAAAAAACAATTACAAAATTCTATATTTTGGAAAAATTTAGAAATTTTGTAAAAAAATGTTATACATACATAAACAGCATGAAATTTATAAAAAAAATGTGTAAAAATAGAAAATTAAGAAGAAAATATTTTCAAGTTTAAGTTAATTGAAATGGTTTAGTAAGACAACACTGACTGGTTTGTTTATTTGGCCAACAGTTGTGAATTGACAAGTTTTTTGTGACCAGGTGCTGGAATTGCCGATTATCTTTAAACTTATTGTTATATGTATAGGAAAACAAAACGTTACAGTTATTGTATTTTATGTATTTTTTTTTCTTTGTAAATAACACAAATTGTCTCTTGCTGCCTAAAATAATTTTTATTCGTAATTCGTATGTGTTGAACATTAATTTTTTTCTTATTATTTCACATCTTCACATTTTTGCTGTTATTCAAAAGAATCAAAGTAAAATTTTAAGTGTTTATTAGCTTGACTTACTAAAATTCGATATACAGTTTACGTGATAGCAACAACAACAACAACTAAAATAAATTTTGATTTATGTATACGATGATAATAAAATTTTAAATTAATGTTGTAAATTTTTTTAAACAAATATATGTATTTTCAATTTGAAAGTCCCGTATTCATACAAAATTTTACGCTTTATGTAAATAAATAAATAAATATAAAGTGAAATTTTAGGTCAAACATAAAGAATTCTTTTATGTTAATCATTTTAATTATATATTATGATTTACATATGTATGTATGTATGTATGTATGTATGTATAAACATACTTCATTTTTGTATGGATATTGTTTTATTAAAGAGGCCTATAACCTGTGACATTTTTGGACATTTTGTTGTTGTTGTAAATTTATATCGCGTCTGTGTATTTCATATTAAAAACAGGTACAAAATTTTTTTCAAAAATGCAGCAAAAATCTTTCAGCTGTTCAGTTGAGTTGACCTGTATAAATTAGCCTTGACGAGGATGCAATTTCTTTTTATTTTTTCTCAAATTTTAGGTTTAAATTGTCCTTAAATATCAAGTGTAAAGCAAAACGGCAATTGGCCATCTCACAGCCTGTGTTGTATCGATGTAAATTGTAAAAACTTTATACATTTTGTTTGTAGTTAAAAAAAAATTTGTCTTTGAAAAATATTTTGTTTCTACAACTTGCTACAATACAAAAGAGGTTGTGCATTGGCCAAACATGTATGTATGTATATTAGAAGTAAAATATTTAATATTAATAGTGATGTATGTATATTTTCAATTTT
Organism: Paykullia maculata; assembly: GCA_003055125.1. Classification (NCBI taxonomy): domain Eukaryota; kingdom Metazoa; phylum Arthropoda; class Insecta; order Diptera; family Rhinophoridae; genus Paykullia; species Paykullia maculata. Next base: position 22,776 of record NDXZ01024852.1, on the reverse strand, counting down.
GGAAAATTTCACTTCTAGAAATCAGTGACCATCAAAGACATTTATTATGTAAAAAGAACTTGTGTGTTTAGGTTTTTTTGTTTAATATAAAGCTTTTTCTTTGGAGCATTTATTTTAAACTTTATATTTATTCTTTCTATATGTAAATATTAAAGTATATGTAAAAATTAAAGTATTAAAAAAGTTTAAAAATATTATGTATTCTTATAAAAAAAAATTACGTTTAAATTTTCAAAACATTATTTTATGAAGATTCCTCTTAATTTCATTTTTTAAAATTTTTTTAGATATTATTATAATGAATATTTTTATATTTATAATTTTATTTATAGCTTTCAATGATTTTTTTTTTATTTTTAAAAAGTAATCTACTTGTTTCTGTTTATATTTTTAGAAGTAACGATTAATTTTTTTTTTTTAAATATACATACATATGTACATATGTACATGTAAAGAAGGTTAAAATTAAAGATATTAAAAAAAAATATTGTTAAGATGGATTTAGGTGTCTAGATAAATTTTTTTTCTAAATTTTTGAGCTTTCAAACTCGTTTTTTATACCCTTCACACATGTGGCATTCCGTTTGTAATTTCTACAATATTCATTTGCGACCCTATAAAGTATATATATTTTGGATCCTTATAGATACGGAAGTCGATTTAGCCATTTCCGTCTGTGTATCTGTCCGTGTGATGGTTGAAATCAAGTTTTCCGAGCTCTCATGGATCACTTAGGGTTTATATGGTATCAAACTTTGGAAACACGAAAAAATCGGTATTAAAAACTGGTAAGATCCATCAATAACCGGCTGAGATATAAGCAAAAAAAGACGACTGCTTCTTTTTTTTTACACAAAAAACTTATTGTTTTGCAGCTTTGAGATAAACTACAGATATATTTGGAAAAAATTCGACCATTTGACCTAATGGGCAACACATGGTGAAGGGTATTCAAGATTTGGCACAGCTTAATATAGCGCTCTTACTTGTTCCTTATGCACTTAACAGTAATGAGAGTTTTAATTGAATGACCAAGCCCACAAAAGTTTAGTGCAAATATTTTTAGGGCTCAAAACTCAAATGTTGTTTGTAAACCGTTAACATTGTCAGACTTTCTTAATGTTTAAATTTCTAAATGAAAGAAAAAAATTATGTTTTTGTATAAATTCTTTACTTAGAATAACAGCTCCGTATTTAAATTTTTTAATATAGAAATAAAAATAGTATTTTCTATATTATCAAAAATTAAAAAAAATTTTATAATTGATACAATATTTCATGTCCAAATTTTGTATGAAAATTTCGTTCAATAAAAAAATTTTTTATGAATATGTGGGTTAGTTTTTAAGCTTTTTTTAGTGAAGACAAATTTGAATTCTGATATATAATAGTGTGAAAAAAGGTGGCTAAGAAATGTTATGTAATTTCGTTTTGGGTATATAACTTATTTTACACTCTTTTCAGATATTTTCAAACGGCACAATTAATGTTCAATGGTTTCCTTAAATCACAAGGTTATCCTAAGAATACCTTCTTTGATCCTAGCCGTCCCAGCGAAACAATTTCCAATTTGCTAGATCACGTTGTAAAACATCATCTAAATGCTAAAATCGATTCACGCCAATATGTCAAGCCAGCTGTAGGCTATGCGAAGGATCTTATGAAATTGGGCCAAGCGCGTGGTGTCTTACAGTTCAATGCCACCGATATTAGTGACAAACTTACAGACACATTAAATTTGGAGGTAAGTCTGTAAAACCTTTGACCATCCCAGGAAAAAGTTTTGAACTGATTTTTTAATTATCAGTTTAAGTATGTATTAGTATTAGTGTGTGTATGTGTAAGATTTTTTAGTTCCTTGTAACTTATACACACTAAAACACTTAAACAATTTAAAATAAAAAGCAACAATAGAAGGCCACAACGTCATGTGATTGCTGGTTTGTCTTAAGCATTGTTAAACGCGTGTTCTGAATGTAACTTTTAAAATAAATTTAATGAAATACACTACTTTGACCTGCTAAACAGAAAGTGAATAATAACAAACTATTTGTGTTCTAAATAGCTATAAAGCACAAAAAGTGTTGTTTGTCTTTTCGGTTAACAAATAATAAAATATTTTTGCTATATTTAACTAAACTCAACATTCTTAATCGTTTTCCCAAAACAAAAAACATTTTTGTTCCATTCATCATGAAGTTTTTACTTAAATATTAAATTTTTTTTCTTTGTTTGTAGACTGTTGTCCCTTATTTAAAAATCACCTTTCGTGCCAATTAAAAATTTTCTTTTTTAATTATCCCACATTCTGCATTCGTCAATTTTGTCTTGTTTCTGCGGTATTATTTTGCAATTTAAGAAAGCACACGACCTAGTTAAACGAAGCTTTTAAAGGTATTTTGTTTAACCTTTTATAAGTACAAACATACATACATATTTATTTATAAGTATGTGTCTGTCAAAGAAGATTTCACTAAATATGTACTTATATTATGGTGGGTCGATTTGTATGGATGCCAAAGACGAAGAATTCTAAGCAACTCTGCTCTAGAAACCATCTTTCTGTTCCTTGTATATGACAAAGAAGTGCGCGACCGAGCAATTAAAAAGATACTTTATTACCATGATTATGTTTACGATCTAACAAGACTACGAATCTACAAGAAATATAAGATAAATTACATTCTTAAAGTGTGAAGAATTACCACTTCCCGACCCACAAGTTCCATGTCATATATTTCTAAAAAATATACAAACCTGTTTCCAGCGTAATTTGATTTAAAAATAAAGCTTATGCTACAAAACCTTTTTTCCCTTGAAACATCACACTTTTAAAATTTTTGTCAAGGTTGTAAGATATTTATAAGTTATCCAGTTAGCCAAAATTATATATTTTCTTAAATAATGTTAATTTTTTCTGATAATACATATAATTTTTTCTTAAATTTTGTTGATGTACGCAAGTTTCTCAATATTTTTCTTTTGACTATGGAACCCTTGTACACTTAAAAAATGTATTTCCTCGATTTTTAGGCCTATGAGACATAATATTTTTTAAGAATAATTTAAAACTAAGCATATCTTATTCTTCTTTTTTTGACTATATTTTAACTAGGTGATTGAACCTGTTTTGAAAGTACATCGTGCCTACAGGTACGTAACGAAACAACCACATTGTGATCGTTACGTATTGTGTCAATTAAATGATCCCGAACAGTTTTCAGCCGAAAGAACTCGTGGTCTTATTACAGGTGTTAGTCCAAAAATCATTAAAGTTGGCAGTATGGGTGCTGCTTTCTTTATTAGCACTGAAACTGGAACACCATTCTGGACATTGTTTAGTGTTATCACTGCAGCATCAAATTGTGAGGTAAGTAAAAAGACACTTAATAACTAACTGTACATTGTATCACACTTATATTTGTCTGGATCTCTTTTTTTAAATATTTATGTGTATTTGTTTAATTAGAGCAAATTAACAAGTTTTCTAATATGAAGACAAGTTCTGCTTCTTGTTGTTTCCTAGCACTTTTGAATTGTTAGATTTATTTTGACCAAATCGTATGTACACTTGAACATTTTAAATTAGTTCAAACAAACATTTTTTATACATATGTATGTACATACATACATACATATGTATGCTTGTTTAACAGTTACTATAAATACCTTATACGCTTTGTTAGTTAACGTTTTATTTATTTTGTTGTTTTTTTATACATTTGTATTTTCTAGGTTAAATATCCTGTTGATTGCAGTGGTTTCCATGAAGGCGAAGCTAAAGTGACAACAGAATATGTACATAATGAATTGTAATTGCCTGAAAGAGTGTGTGTTTCGAGATTTTCTTGCAACTTTTTAATGGTTCTATATTCCCAGTTTATTTTAAACATTTATAAATGATCTTAGTAGCAATTTGTTTTGCAATTATATAAATCGATTTATTTGTTTTTTAGATGTTAAAAATTTTAGTTATTTCTTTTTCTTACATAAATAATGCTACTATATTTTAATTTTACATTTTCTTATTTAAAATTCTTCTTATTTAAAATTCTTCCTTTTGAATGTATATAAATGTATTTAATTCTATCTAATAAATAAAACGATTTTTATAAAATAAATTAATACTTAAGTAAAGATAAGAAAAAATGTAATTGAACAAAATTTCCATGGTTTTTTAATAAAATGTTTTTTATTTGCAATTAAGTTTTTAGCGGCAAATTTCTTTAAAATTAAACCTTAAGATATTTGCAATGTTCTTTATATTTTTTAACTACAAAAAACTGTTTTTTATTTCTAAATAAATAATAAAATGTGCACATTAACATTACAAACAACCGAAAAATAATCACAAATAAAATATATTTGCCGAAAAAAATTTGAAATTATTTTTTCATATTTTTGCATACCCAGTCCATACCTTCCTGTATTGATATAAAAAAGTGTAAACAAAAAATTAGGGTTTATTCGAAATTAAAGGAACATATTATTTACTTTAATACCAGTACCCTCAACAGCAGAGCAAGCCTTAATTTGCCAAGTACGTTCTTCAAGACGCACCAGGCCAATTGCTTCAGCGACTTCGGAAGATGTCATTGCATTTGGTAAATCTTGTTTATTTGCAAATATTAAAACAGGAACTTGCTTAAGACGATTGTCCATCAACATTTCAAAAAGTTCATTGCCAGTTTCAGCAAGACGTTCACGATCCGTACAATCTATTACGTAAATCTGTAAGGCAAATATGTATGTACATATGTAAGTATGTACATACATGCAACAAAGTTTAATAAAAGCTTAAAATGCTATTTCTCATGCAATGATATCAAGCAACATAAAATAAATTGTATTATTGCTACTACTTCGATTACCAAAACATCCGTATTTGCAAAGTAGTTTTTCCAGTATGGACGAATTTTCCACTGGCCACCAATATCCCAAACATTTAATTTAAAGCCATCAGCAGCAACTGACTTAATGTTAAAACCTGCTGTCGGTGTCACCTGCAAAAAGATTTTTTGTTAACACGTAAATGCTGGCAATTAAACAAAACAGCAAACAGCTTTTAATTTGTACCGTTGTTATTTCTTCGTTTGCCAATTGTTTTAATATTGTGGTTTTTCCAGCATTATCTAAGCCAAGTAATAAAATTCTTGCTTCCTTATCTGGATTTGGTCTTAATTTCCGCAGTAATGATAATAAGCCCTGTTAAAGTACATCAAATAATAAATAAATTGAATTAAATATTTGTGTATTATCGGCTCTTTGTAAGGTTTTTGTCTTTGCTTATAAGAAGGCATGCCATTGAAAACAATAATTATTTTAAAATATTAACATATTGCCTACTTTTAGGTGTTCATTTTTTGGCATAGTTTCTAATGGACTACAGATTCAGGAATAGTTGGCTAGTTACCTATTTTTACTGTGCTATGCGTCAAACAAAATAAAATTCATAAAATTCATGAAAATTTATAATAAATAAGTTTAATCAATAATAAATATATGACAATTACTTAATAATTATTGTTACTTTTTAAGCAAAATATTTTTATTTAAAATTAAAAAAAAGATAAAAGAAAATAATATTTTAACAGGTGACATACAAGTTAATTATCAATTTTAAATGTATGATGTTTAATCGTAGAATTAACAGAAAAATTGCTTGAAATCGCCGGTGCCCATACTATATTATGCCTTGTAAAAATATAAACCAAAAATTGTCAGCTTTTAGCAAAAACCACTCAAATGTATTATTAAACCAGGTACGAACACGTTTTCTTCGGAGTTTTTGCTGAAACTTATATTGGTTATTATACTTTATATTTTTTGAGTGTATTAAAATGCCAAGAAATTCAACACTGTGCTGTAGTTATCATATTGCACTATCAATGTTGTTAATTTTTTGTTTAAAAAATAACTAAGAACACAGGAAAAACTATAAAAATGCTGTTTTAAATTTAAAAAATTAAACTCGTTGACTATTTTTCCTTCTTAAATTGTTCGAAATTAGTTAAGTAAATACTTGCTTCCCCAAACGTGTTAACATATAAGTACATACAGTATCTTTTTAATGAAATGATAATCGCTTGAACTGACTAAAAACCGCTTAGTTACCATCATTTTGTATTAGGCACTCTTTTTAACATATTCATACTTAATTCCGGTTGCCATGGATTTTATTAAATAAACAAAGAAATTACATATAAAGATTTAACTTATTAAATAATAATTAATATCACCTAATATACTTAAATATTCCTTACCATATTTGTTAAAGTTTAATCATTCATTTATTTATATACCCCAATTTAAATATTTTTATTTGCTTTTTTTATCGCTAACAACAAAATATGTCCACAAAAGTAAAGCTTTTTATTGTTATACTTGGTAAAATGATATAAGCAAAATTGTAGCAAACAACAACAGTACACTTGTAAAGTTTAATACGCACTGAGAGTTGGATAATTTTCAGAATTTTACTCATGTTACTGTGTGGCTAAACGTTATTGGGTTAATTTCATATACTATGGTGAAATAAGGCCATGTAAAAAAGACTGCAATCGAGATCACTTAGCAACCGTTAAAGGTTCGTCTGAGAACAGAGTAGAAAACAAACAATGGTTAGTTTGTGGTTTTAATGGTTTTGGACAGTTAAAGTTTGAAAATAAACGGAAATTGCAACAGTTTGAAGGTATGTATGCATGTGTGTGAATGTTACAAAATTTATTTAAACCGTTATAGATATTACATAAATACATTATAGTTATTACAGGCATGTGTGTGCAGTTAGTATAAGTAAAAGTGGCAAAAATGGTATAAACCAAAAATTTTAATGTGCTTTTGAGTGTTTACATACTTATCTACGGAGATATACATGCACTTGTTTGTATGTATTTCTATGCACTTTTTAGGGTTCGAAAGTCATACCATAAATAGGTATCAATACTTAATTAACACTTAACAAAAAGATTTTAAAAATGTAAATTTTTTATTATTTGATTTTTTTTAAAGTCTTATTGTTGTTAAATTATCAGTATACCTATTTATCCTAATTATATCTACATATCACAAGGTAGGTAGGTATTATGTCGTTTTTTGTTTGTTAGTTATTTTTTTCCACAGCATGTTAGTAGTTTGTACTTTTTAAAATAACATTTGTAAAATTTAAGTGAGCAATAAAATTTAAATAATTTTTACTAATTGTAAAGTAGTGTTTAATTTTGATATAGGTACATACATTTCTTTATTTTTGCATATGATTGAAAATTTATTTTGATACCAAAGTTATTTTTAGTTTTGATAATAACATTTGATTTTAATTTGAGAAATTTTTTTTTTTTTTTTAAATATAAAATCTAATTTAAACTTGAATTTTAAACGTTTAACTTTGTGTTTGCTGGCAATAAAAATTGTCTTTGTCAGTCGACATGACACGACAGTCACGATTAGAAAGATTTTTAATAAAAAGACGTTATATGTACATATGTATGTTCATACATACATATTTATGTATGAATGTAGTTATACAACCTCTTAGTAAAAAATGTTGACATCTTTAAAAATTTTCAGACATTTTTTTGCCATTTAACAATTATAACGGTAAACTATTAGTGGCCTGTTGCTGGAATGCTTTAGCTATTGCCAATGAATGTCAACTTTACCTACAAGGCTTCATATCGAATTCTCCAAGCACTGTAAAATCTATAAAAACAGATGTTCCTATTAAATCCCTAGAAATGTGTGATAAATATTGTTTAGTTCTTTTGGAAAATAGCAAAGTTTATAAAATACAACCAGACTGTAAAGACGAACTTAAAGAAATTACATTTCAAACAAGTCTAAAGCCAATAACACCACAAAAACGTAATATATTCGGTAACAAGATAACTGAACCAACTTTAAAAATAAATCATGTGGCATGTGGCAATAATATAACAATAGCGGTTAGTACAACAAATGCTGTTTTTAATGGTACTACACAAATTTATCAATTTCCTAAACATCAGCGTACGAAGCAATTGAAGTGCGGCTTTGAACACGCACTTTTATTGACATCAAACGGTGACATATATGCATGGGGTAATGGTTTGTATGTTAAATTTATAATTTAAAAAAAAACATCTTTATTGGTATGTTTACATACATACATATGTATGTTTGTATCTCCAATTACTTGCAGACGAGGTCAACTGGGCCAGGAAGTCTTACGTGTAGAAGAAATACCTACATTAATTGAAGCTTTGGCTGGAATAAAAGTGAGTAACCTAATGTCATATTGTATTAATTTTTTATATTTATACCCTTCACCATGAGCATACCCATGCAGTTGATTTAGCCATCGTCTGTCCGTCCGCATGTTGATTACATGAATGTAAATATGTATGTATGTCATTTCTGGAAGATTTTGATCTATAAACGGCCAAGACATAGAAAAAACATTTTCAAAAAAGTTTTCTAAATCCCTTAAAAAACTTTTTAACGATACTTGAAGAGTTAAATAATTTTTTTTAATTGAAGATCAGCTTTTTACCTTTTTATTCTACAAAATACACATTACACATTACAACAACAAATTAAATGGTTTTAAATGTGCATGTTTTGCAAGTACTATGTAATTGGTTAAGAGTACTTAAGATTAATACTACATATTTCATTTTTTTAAGATAACTTACATAGCAGCTGGTGGTTGGCATTGTGCAGCAATATCAGCATTTAGTGATCTTTACACTTGGGGATTTAACTCGAATGGTCAACTTGGTATTCGCCTTTACAAAACTTCAGCGAAAATTCTTAAAGAGCCCTGCGTATATCCCCTGCCGCAACTAATAGATGTGCCACCTTGCGAGTGCTGTAAAGATACTATGAAAGACGTTAGGGTTGCAGATTCAAGTTGTTATCCATTAAAAGTTGCAGCCGGTGGTCGTCACACAATTTTACTAATGAGCTGTGGATCTATATATGCTAGTGGTTGGAACTATTACGGACAATTGGGCCTAATAAGGCCACAAGAATATTGTGATAACTTCGAATTTGTACTTAACTTAGAAAATGATAGTAATATGAATAATAAACAAGTTATATGTGGTGATTGGTGTACCCTAATAAAAAAATAAATGGAAATAATGTATGAACATATGTACCGAAAATAAAATGTATTTAAATATTTGCAATTTATTATCACTATATGTTGATACTTTACCAATTCACTGTTTTTAAGTTTTCTGAGATGATTAACTAAACCTCAGTTTCGATACCAACTGCCATGTTATTGCATTCTACCAGATGTCAATTTCATTTGTCAAGTTTGATTATACTGGCAACCGTTAAAGTTATAGTTGCTATCTATAATCGACGCGTTTAATATTTAAAAGACAAAATTATTTCGAGTCAACAATGTTTTTATTAATTCTGAAAATTTTTACAAGATATAAATACAAACGTATAAATTGTATATGGGCATGCAATTCATTTTACATATAAGTTACACTATACATACAAATGATTTTTTTTTAATTCGAGTTTAACGCTTTCGATATGTTTGTTATCAAATTTTAAATTTAAATTAATTCCTAAAAAACAAGAATAAATCTCAAGACAATGCAATGTCTTAAATATAAACAAACTATGATATACAACAAAGATTTTGATTTTTATTTTTTGGGGAAAATTTTATTAATTTCTAGGCATAGATTGAGTAACCATATACATATGTTGGAAAATTGTGGGTCATATCAGTCAAATATAATTAAAATTTAAAAATTTGGCAAAATATTTGTTCATTGTTATAAAATTTACTTTATTACTTTGGACAAAATGTTTATTCATAGGTGCACCAAAATTATGAAGTTCGTTTAAATAAAAAATTCTGCAAAATTTAATCGAATAAAAAGTAACAAATAATTGATCAAATATAAAACAATAAAGTATCGACCGAAAAGTCCTACATTTTTTTTAACAATGAATAAAACGAAAATACATTTTATGTACATTCATATGTTGCCCCTATTATGGTTTACAACTCAACTTTAATTCAGTTGTAATTTTGCAATTTGGTATTATGGATGACA
>NDXZ01024852.1:0-12583 GCA_003055125.1 Paykullia maculata | reverse complement strand
TACCAAAAACGAGTTGAGTTGTTTTAAAGTTGGGTTGTTACAACTGAGTTGAGTTGTAAACCATAATAGGGGCATGTATTTCTATTTCAGATATTTTCTATAACTTGAGCTGCTTTTTTCAACAAAATACATACCTGGAAAAAATTAATATTTAATTGCTGAAAACAGTCGATTTTCATCTCATATTTTCGTAATATAAAAGTTTTCGATAAAACTTAAAATAATGAGTTTGAGTATTAGAAATTTGATATTCACGTATGTGATGGATTTCGACTTCGACTCAAAAACGAACTAAAATCGATAAAAGGTGTGATGGGTTTATTTTATTCATTTTCCATTTTTTTTTAAAGATATGTCGAAATCCATACATAAAAAATAAAACTAAAAATAAGTTATTGTATTTGAATCACCTTATAATAATCTCACTATGGTTTAGATTTTTTGTTTATTAGCGGAGATGTGTTTTTATAACAGAATGACATGGAAATGAACTAAAAGTGGAATTTGAAATCTATCGAATTACATCACAGGTTATTCGATTTCAAGACTCGATTTACTTTTGAAACCGATCGAAATCTATCACATACGTGATTTAGTTGCTTTTTCTCACAAATTTTTATCAAATCAATGAAAACTGCAAATACAAAGAAAAACTTAAAATATTTGAATTAAAACAAATTTTAAACATGCGAAGGCGTTTGAAATGAATTTAGAAGGAATAAAAAATATTCAAAAATAAATATCAGAATGGCTTTATGATGATAAGTTTAAAATATTTCAACATTGTACATCAATTTTTGTCAGTAACAAAAAAAAAAAAATAGATTTTAATATTAAAGTGTATAAAAAATTACTGATTTAAAATACTTAAACATGGAACGTTATCGGTTGAAGTCGAGCTACAATCGTTGACACTTTGGTCAAAACTGTTGTCACCGCTTGTATTTGTAACACTAGTTAAACTTGATTCATTGTTATAGCTACGATTCTCTAAGAAACTTAAGTTTGGTATAGAATCTTCATCATCTTCTAGATCAAATTCTACGTCATTGTCATGTTCATGCTCAGTCCCATTATAGTCTTTATTTATGGCGTCCAATTGCTGTGTTGATGGATTTTTATTGTAGTTCATATTTGCCACCAGAGATGGTATGTTTAAGTCGTCATCGTTAACGACACACTCATTAAAGCTGTCTTTTTGATACCCACTGAAATTTAGGGCCACAAGAGGAATATTTTCAAAATTATTATTTTGCTTTTGCTCTATCTGCTGTGCCTCCAAATCATCTCTTTCACCATTTAGATTTAATGCGCTTATGGCTGGCAAATCATTATGTATTTCAGAAATGTTGTCAGGTTTTAGCTCTTGCATTTTAAAGTCACTACTTAAACATTTACTTAAAACTACAATTGGTATACTATTAAAGTCTGAATCTTGTTGGTAATTATGCTCTTTTGGCATAATATTTGGCTTTGAGTTAATTAGGGATGGCGTACTATTTAAGCTAAACTTATCGTCTTCTTCCTCGTACGATTCAGATATTCCATTAAAACTATTATTAAGGGCGGATAGCTTTGGCAAGATGTTTTCACTCACAGACAAGCAACTTGTTGTAGCTGTTGATGTAATTTCACTACTTGCTATATTCACTAGAGCAGATAGTTTTGGCAAATTATTAGATAAAACCGAAGACATTGCGGATATACTTTCATTTTCCGACTGTATATTTAATCGCTCCTCACCATTATTTGAGGTCTGATTGTTTGTTGAGTTTCTATTTAAAGCTTGTTGTTGTATAAATTGATTTTTTTGTTGCTGCTGCAGAAATTCTTGTTGTTGCTTCTGCACCAATTCTTGTTGTTGCTGCTTCTGTTTTAATAATCTTGCAGATTTCAACAATCTAGGTGGGGGTTTTGGAGCAGTTGTCATTGGTTCTTCAATATTATCACTTATTGCCCATATTTTGTTGTCAGCGTTATTATGATATTTCGTGTAATAGTCTTTATTAATATCTATGGTTACATTTTGTTGTAAATCTTCAGTGTTTGGATAAAAGCGCATATCATTAACTGCCTCTTGTATGTCTTTAAACACATCGAATTCGAATTCAAATTCAGCAGCTGGACCATTCCTAGGTCGAGACGGTTTTGGTTCTAAAAGAAAGTAATACCATAGTTTTGTTTTTTTACTTAAGCTGAGTTATTTTTTTATTTAGTTTGAAAACTAAAAATCGGCTTTTTGGGAATTTAAATTCTTCTTAGTAATTTTACACAAATGTAAGATCTATAAAAGAGTTCAAATATTAAGCTTAGACCTCAACACACCTTAAAAAAGACAATTAAGGTATGATTTAGGGCATTTCGAATATACGATGTCAATTATTTTTATTTATTTGAAGCAGTATTTATATATACTTGAAAAGGAAAAATTTGCTACATACATACATAGTTGCTTTAAATGGATAGAAAGTACATGTGCTCCATGTATTTTTTAGCTCACGTTCGTAGACGCTCATGATCAAAAAAATTTAATCACGCACAAAGTTATTTTTAATCTTTCATCAACTCACGATTACGAAGGTAATCATGCGCACACACTCACGGAAAAAGCGTAATAAGTATAATATAAAGAGTTTTCCATTAGCGACATAACAATTTCGTATCTTTATATGAACGTACCCTTAAACTTTTGTAATCAACTGTCAATGTCAAAACGTTAGTTAAAGTCAACAATTTCATCATGGTAAAGTTCACGAACCAGCAACGTTTGGAAATTATTAAAAATTTCTACCGAAATTCTGAGTCGGTGGTCGCAACTTTGAAAAAATCGATTTATTGAAAGCAAATTCGGTGAACGTGTTATCTCGAGAAATGGTTTGGTCGAATGGCCGCCTCGTTCATGCGATCTAACGCCACTGAATTTTTTTTTTTATGGGGCTTTATCAAGTCACAGATCTATGCCAACAGGCCAGCAACTTTAGACGAGCTCAAAGACAATTTGAACTCAATATCTTAAATACTTCTGTGGTTTATTAATAGATAAAATTGTTATGTCGCTAATGGAAAATCCGTTATAACTTATAAAATAAATGAGTTTTTATAAAATACATAGGTATGTGCGCGATGCCAATCCTAAAACAAAGTTCACGGATTCACAAATCTTGTTTTCTTAAAAAATTAAAAAAAGTTTTGTGTAAAAAAAGTATTTTTTATAAAGAGTACCAACAAAAATATTGTTTTTTGTTACCTTGTCTTTCAGTAGGTATTATTTTTTATTGACTAATCTTACTAATGTCTCGAACCTTCATTTTTAATAAATTCAATTAATTATAATAGGTAGTTATAAAAAAAAAGATTTTCGTTGAATGTGAAAAGGAAGGACTTACTTCAACGTTAATTACCTATATAAAAAAACATTATATGTACCTATGTACATACATACATAAGAAACCTACACTTAGTTATTTATTTAAAGAAATTACACATTCTAAAAGCGAAAAATATTATTAAAAAACTACCGGATGTGCTTGACAAATAGCAATAACAAAATAATTTGTGGTTACCATTTAACAGCTCTGCGACAAAATCCGCTGCACGATACAGCTTTGATTGTACTAATAAATTCAAGAGTACACCCAATGTAGGTCTTTCATGTTTACGTCCAGAAGAACCCCATTCATCAAAAAGAATTTGTGAATATAGTCGCGATTCACCAGGCCGACGTATGGCATTCTCTATTAAACGAATATGGTCATTATTGTATTTACGCTCATATTCTGCCCCACTAAAATTTTTCTCGAGTTCTTCGGTGGTACCAAAAGTTTCATTGTTAATTTCCTTTGGTATGATTTCCATTAGTGTCTGCCAATAGTTTTCGTCATCAAGGATCACGGCCAAATTATATAAATCTTTTGTGTGAACATTTCGCAATTGAGTATTACGATTATATGGCGAGGACATTATTTGATTTGTTTTCTTTTTTTCTAAAATATGCAAAATTTCCACAAAAGAAAAACAACAAATCTGACCATTAAAAGAAATTGCTTTCCAAAATCACTGTATCATTTGTTTAAAACAAATTTAGCACAGATAAAAACAACATAATTTTTTTTTTTAATGTATATTTGCTAATTATTATCACAAATTAGGATTATTATAATAAAGAAAAATCAACAAGTTTTTTTTAACAATCACTACGCCCAGTGACATTAATTTAGCGAGTTTTAAAAAAGTTTAGCGATTTTAAAACAGTGCTGTTTTAAATGCATATATGCATATAAGTTTAAATATAAGTCGTGTTCCATGACATTAACCCAGTACCCCATGCCAGTACCCAAACTAATCCGAATGCGTCCAACAATCAAAATTTGTTTATGAGAGTAAATTTATTTCTTATCTTACTCAAAGTAATTTTAATTTGTTTTAAGCCAATTATTTTTAGTTTTATTCTGGCTCAAGTTAATTTTATTTAACAATCAAAAGGTTTTAAAAATTTAAATTGGTTTGTTATGATGTTGCTGCCGTTTTCCTTATAATTAAGTATGTAGCTGATTACCCGATGACGATTGTATCCAACGTTATATGTAGTCGCGTAGTTGTGTAGCCGCGGTCGTCTATATGTTCTATTGCTTCAGCTTCAGCCGTCGCTGAACATTATTTAAGTACCGCCGTAGCAAATATATTTTACACTTTAGCCGATTTTGAGCCGCCTACGAATATTAATTGCGGTTTGATTTGGTTGTGTTGAGTTTTTGGTTTTTGTTGTGCTCCTCGAATATTGTATTATTCAACGTTTATTTCTTTAATAATTAAAAGATAAAACGGTAATTTTAATGAAACAGTTCATTTAAATATTAAATAATTAAGTTTAAAAATCTATTTATTATAATTAATGTGTTTTAAGTTATGTTTTAAAAGTGCTAAAATTTTTTGATTAAGGTGTGGTTTGAGACAAGCTTACTAATCAAAGTTTTAATAAAGTGTCGACGTTGACAGCGTTGCTGGCAGAAGCATCGATATACTTTTTTTGTTTATGTTGCGTTAACAGTGACAGCGTCAGGTGTGAAAACAATGCAATTAAATTTAAAGTGATTTAAGGAGGATAATATAATAACTAATAACCTTTTTTAGTATATTTTTTTGTGGAAGTGATGTTGTTTTTATGTATTTTTATCAATTAAATGAATTATATTTTGACCATATCTACATCCATTCCCTCTTGCAGTGTAAATATTTTGGTTGGTACATATGTGTATTGTATCATGGTTGGTATAAAATTGTAAAATTTAAAAAAAAGGAAAAGATAATTTCTAGTAAGTTTGTTTATATAGCTTTAAGTAATGTGCTTTATTTTCATATGTACCTATATCTTTTTATAAATATGTATGTAGTTCAAATTCCTTTATTCGTATTTTAGATGAACAACCCCTTTTAACATCCATACATATGTAAATACATTTACCACCACTATTGTCTGTGCATAAAAAATGTTTACAAATAACTTGAAATATTGATTTTGATTTTTTGAAATGTAAAGATTTGTTTTAACCATTTACATAAGGAAATCGCGATTTTCGTTATGTACATTTGCATGTGTGTAGTTACATAAGTATATCCTATATACCTACCTATCTAGGTATTTTAAATTTAAACTTGTTTTATAAGGCAATATCTAAATAATAAGTGTCCATGGTTTAGATTATTGGATGTTGTTTTAATCTAGTATTCGGAAAAATTATAGATACGTGGTTAACCTAGAGAAGAGGCAATGGGTAGGTTATAACCTATAGGTATTGAAATAGTTTTGAACTGTGTGAAATCTGTTATAGGTATGTACATATGTACATACATATGCAAGTTTTGCGGTCATATTAAATTTCAGATTTTACCTGTACATACATAGGTACCTACATATGTATATTGATGATATTTCCAATAAATTGTTAAATTAATTTATCCATTTGTGTCTAAACACATTTTGTTTTAAGTTAACACTATGTAGGTATGTACCTACATACCTATATTAACGATATTCAAATGTCTCCTATTGGAAGACTGATAGAATTGTTCCTGTTTTCTAAAGTGGACTTACGCTTTTTTTTACTATAAATCCTTCTAAAACCAAGGCGTTTTTTAAGACATTGATGTGTCTTTAGGTGGAGCACAAAAACTATATAATTATAGAGCTCGACTATCATGGGCCTTGCTGTTGTCTCACCTTGTTGTTGTTGCACCTTTTGTAAATTTGTTATAAATTGAAATTTTGTTTTATTTTATACAGAATTTTTTAAATTTTCTTCTAGGGTGAGGTTTGTACGATGATGGAATCACTTGCGTATTCCTTTCCTATATTTTTTTCTCATTCTAGCTTATAAATACAGTTTGTTGTCATGTCTGATTTAATTTTTTTATGTACATACATAGGTATTTTCTGTAAGCAAAATAGCCTTGAAAATTTAAAAAAAAAATTAATGCAAATTTCCTTTGCAACTAATTTTAATAAATAAAACTTTTTTTTATTTCAGTGCAATTTTTTGGAATTGAGACAAAAACGAATTTAATAGTAAAAAATGTGCCTTTAATAATCGATTTTATTTTTGAAAAATGTTAACCGTCAAAATGTCTGAACTAACATTGCCAATACAAATTAATTGCTATAATATATTGGCATTTATTTTAACTTTACACATAGTCAAAGCACAATTAGCTAGCGATTCACAAACATATCAACCACGTTACAATCCTCAATATACAAATACACAACAAAACCAACAAGTTGGTTCAACGCAATATAATAATCCACTGCTGACCTCCATACAAGATCAGCAACAGTTGACAGGAAATACGAATACCCTTAACAGTGGCGGTGGTTTGGCACAACAAAACTATAATTATTTTGAATCACAGTCGAATAGTAATCGCCAGATACCAGGAGGTGTTGGTAATACACTAAGTGGCCAAAGTCCTTCTTACGATCCGTTTAATCGTAATACAAATACATTTAATTCCATTGGTACTACTTATTTGGATACCTATAATGATGAGTTAAATTATTGTCCTGAGCATTGGATACCTTATAGGCAGACGTGTTATCGTTTCATACGTTCACCAAAACGTAATTGGATTGAAGCGAAAAAGATTTGTAAAGCCTACAATGCCGAGTTATTGAATGTCGATACAATTGAGAAACACTCTTTCATACTAAAACAATTGATATTGCAAAATCAACGGCAGAATCGGCTTTGGACTTCTGCTCGTCAGACGGGACAAAATAGTTGGAGTAACGATGATGGTACGCCATTCCTAATGATCGAGGATGCCTTCTCGTTCGATGAAGAACAAGCAATTGAAAATGAGGATCTACATGATAATCGCTTTTTGGTTCAAAACAGTTTCAGTGCTTACAATAATCGCAATAATCCCAATCAATATTATAATACTATTAGCGGTTCGGCTAATAGAAATCAAAATAATCTACGTGGTTTTATTGGTGAGTATATACATACATACATACATATGTACATACATATTAAGAGATTCAAATGAAATAAGTAAAATTAATAAATAAATCTACATTTAAGGTCCTGGTCTATATAATGATAATGGCTATGTACGCGATCGTCTGGTCTATGCCTATTCAAAGAAAAATGATCGCTGGATGTTTATGCCAGCATATGACATTGAATTGAATTTATTTATATGCGAATCCAAACAATTATATAATCCGGATAATATCAACATTAAATTGGAAAGCAAACGCCCTTTCCATTATGGCTTTGATATACGCGACTATGAGAAAATTCCTCGTGGTCCTTATTTTGTAAAACAGCCAAATGATACAACATTTGATACAAGTAAGAATCGTCTAATAAATGATGTAACGCTTAGTTGTTTAGCCGGCGGCTATCCGACACCCACATATCGTTGGTATCGTGAAGTCTATCAAAATGATACTTTGGAATACAAACCTATCGACCCATTAAAAGAAGATCGTTACACTGTCTCTGGTGGCAACTTAATTATTTACGATCCAAAGCAGGCCTTGGATCAAGGAGCCTATCACTGTGTAGCTGAGAATAAATTTGGTCGCATACGTTCAGAAAGTGCTCAGCTGAATTTCGGCTTTATAATGGAATTCAATTTGAAACGTTCTGCTGAGACGGGTGAAATGAATTGGGGTAAATCTATATTCTGTGATCCACCCCAACATTATCCCGAGGTGAAATACTATTGGTCTAGAGATTATTTTCCCAATTTTGTTGAAGAAGATCAACGTGTATTTGTGTCGCATGACGGAGCACTTTATTTCTCATCCATTGAAACAGTTGATAGAGCAAATTATTCATGTACAGTACAGACGTTAGTTTCTGATACAGGACGCAATGGTCCCTTCTTTCCCCTACGTGTTAAGCCCAACAGTAATTATCAGGCTCTTATATTTTCGAACTCATTTCCTAAGGTGCGTTGTATTCATATATTTTTATGAACTACAACATTATATTAACCATTTAATTTGTATTATAGGTTTTTCCCGATGCCCCAAAAGCTGGAGATGAAATTCGTTTGGAATGTATGGCTTTTGGCTATCCAATACCTTCATATAATTGGACAAGGCGTGGCCAGCCTTTGCAACGCAACGCCTACACCATCAATTACAATCGTGTATTAATCTTACAAAATGCTACTACCAACGACAATGGCGAATACACCTGTACTATATCGAATCCACGCAAGACCCTTGAAAAGTCTGTATTCATTAATATACAAATGAAGCCTCAATTCACCATACCTTTAAAGGATCAAATAAAGGACTACAATAGTGATGTAACATTTATTTGCGAATCTTTTGCCATACCCGATGTTAATTATACCTGGTACAAAAACGCCGAACATTTAGATCCCGAAAATATCGATAAGGATCGGTTTATAATACAAGATAATGTTTTAACTATAAAATATCTAGATTCTGATCGTGATGATGGCATGTATCAGTGCGGTGCATCGAATCAATTGAAAACCGCCTTCTCTTCTGGCCAACTGAGGGTGTTATCGATGAAACCTTCATTTAAAAAACATCCACTTGAATCCGAAATTTATTCCGTTTACAATGGTAATACTACAATAGTTTGTGATCCGGAAGCAGCACCACGTCCCAAGTTTCAATGGAAAAAAGATAGTCAAGTTATTGGGGCTGGTGGACATCGTCGTATTTTGCCCAGCGGCACTTTAATTATTTCACCAACTTCACGAGATGACGAAGGAGTCTATACATGTGTAGCCTCAAACACAGCTGGCTCTGATGAATCACGCTCGCGTCTCATCGTTTTGCGTAAGTTTTTTTTATTACTTCCATTTGTTTAGTTTTTGCAATTTTTTTTTACTTTATAGAGGAGTTGCGTTTTACTCAAACACCCCCATTGCGTATAACTACCCAAGTACAAGATCTAATATTTTTACAATGTGAGGCTAGTTATGATGAACTTTTGGACATTGCTTACGTTTGGAGACACAATGGCGAAGTATTGCGCAATAACCATGACGGCACTGAGCGAATCGTAAGTTCTAACTAAATCATTCAGATTTTGGTAACATAATTTGCTAAATTTTAAAAATAAATTAAGTATAAAAATGTAAAAATTAAATATAAAAAGTGCCTGTTTTTTCTCATCTACACCCTTGCAGATTATCGATTATAACCGGCTGACCGTCCACAACGTAACAATGTTAGATGGCGGTGATTACGAGTGTGTTGTTAAATCGTCAGTAAATGAAATATCTGCCAAAACAAGTGTAGTAATTGAGGGATCTCCTGGTGCCCCAGGCGGCGTACAAGTCATTGATATTGGAAAAACAAATGCAATCATTGAATGGGTTGATGGTGCTACCAATGGACGTCCCATACGTTACTATAACATATTAGGACGTACCAATTGGAATCGCACTTGGGTAAATGTGACAACACATGTGCAGGCACGTGAAGTTGATCGTTATACCGGCAGACAGCAAGCGGAAGTAACCAATTTGACACCCTGGTGTTCATATGAATTTAGTGTAGCAGCCGTTAATGATTTAGGCATTGGTATACCATCGACTCCCTCGCCCATTTATAGTACACAAGGAGATAAACCATATATAGCTCCACGAAATGTCGGAGGTGGTGGCGGTAAGATCGGTGATCTTACTATTACTTGGGATCCTTTACTGCCCGGAGAACAACATGGTCATGGTATATATTATAAGATATTCTATCGGTTGAAAGGAAAATTTGAGTGGGCTACAGATATTATAAAAAGGCCCGATCATATAGGAATGGCGGTTGTAAATGTGCCCGTAAATAATTACTATACCCAATATGAAGTCAAGGTACAGGCTATTAATAATAATGGTGTTGGCCCAGAAAGTGAGCCAGTAGTTATATACTCTGCCGAAGATATGCCACAAGTGGCACCACAAACACCTATTGCTCTTGCGTACAATTCTACAGCTTTTAATGTCACTTGGAAACCAATCGATTTAACAAGAGAAAATATTCGCGGAAATCTTATTGGCCACAGAGTGAGTATTTTTTTTTCAAATTTCTTTATTTTATTTATTTTCATCTGTGCTAAATGGGAATTTTGAATAGATTAAATATTGGAAAACTACACATGATGAAGAAGATGCTGTTTACTATTTATCACGTACAGTACGCAACTGGGCTTTAATTGTGGGTCTACAACCCGACACCTACTATTTTGTTAAAGTAATGGCATATAATGCAGCTGGCGAGGGTCCAGAAAGTGAACGTTTTGAAGGTATTCTTTTGTCGAAAACTAGTTTAAAAAAAAAAAGTTCTTTAAAAACAAAAACAATTTGATTTTTTCAGAACGTACTTATAGAAAAGCCCCCCAGAAACCACCATCTTCGGTTCATGTGTTTGGTGTTAATCCTTCAACGGTTCGAACAGTTTGGCGTTACGTTTCACCATCACAAGACGAAGAACCTATAGAAGGCTATAAGGTTCGTGTTTGGGAAACCGACCAAAACATGATAACTGCCAATGATAGCATAGTGCCAGTGGGACAAAAACTTGAAGCATATATAACGAACTTAACACCGGGTAAAATGTATAATATGCGTATTTTGGCCTTCAGCAATGGTGGTGATGGACGCATGTCAAGTCCTACAATTCACTTTCAAATGGGTAAATTAAAGACAGTATTTAAAAATTGAGGTAATTTTAAAACTTAAATTGTTTTCTTTGCTGTTTTAGGCAAAACTACACGAAATCATGCCGATCGACGCTACAACTTTAATGTGAATACTTTACTAAGTGTCACTATTCTAACTTTTATATCGGCCTCCTTATTTAACAATTAGCGGCAATCACGTGTGACATGTATTTGTTTGCTATTTTAACACATACATATGTATAACGCACAGCTATTTTAGCTAAACAGAATTCTGAAAATTATAGCAAAAAAAAACCTAAAATGTTAACTTAAAAAAAGTAACTGCAAACATTCCGTCCTTTAAATGCAGCAATTTTAACACAAAAACGTATTTACAAACTTCGAATATCCAAATGAATACCCTACAAATTAGATTGTAAGATAAAAATATATTAATTGATTCCATTTTTTAAACAATTACAGCTACTATATAACTATTATGTGTATGTCATATACATATAAAAAAAATATTTATGTAAAAATATTTTAACGCTCTTAAAGTGCCCTTATTAAACAATTAAGTTTTATATACAAATTAAATAATAGATTTTATATACCAATCGAAAGTTAATAGCGAAGCATGTACATACATACATAACATATGTATGTATATCTTAAATATAAAGTTTTCCCTATGTTTTTTTTACAAACATGTATTTATACAACACATAACACTTATTTAGTTATATGTGTTTAAAATAAAAAAAATTTTACTTTGTCCTTATTAATGTTCTTTAATATTTCGTCCAGTTTTTGTATAAATATTTTGTAAAACCGAATATTGTAAAAAAAAAAACAAATAAATATTTTTAAACAATGTTTTTTAATTTTTATTACCATATCTATTAGCAAAGACAGAAGAAAGTTGTAAATGAATAGATTTCACTAATAGAAAATTGATTCTTTTTACATGATACACTAAAAATTTTAACCAAAGCGTGTCATTGGCAATCGCAGGTCCATTAAAGAGTCGTCATTGAAAAAAGAGTTTAAAAACAAACAATTTTATATATCCTCAATCTTTAATTATTTGAGAGCTCTTAAAATTTGTTTTTAAATTTGTATGGAAAATTACCTGCTACATATATTGTCACCTTAAATCTAAAAGGCCGTAAGTACACTTTTTACTTTTTTAAAAGGAGAAGAAAAAAACTTATAAACTTAAGACTATTTACTCGTTAGGTATGATAGTATTCTTGTTTTTTTAACGTTTTTCTACAAAAAAATTAAAATAACACTCATTTCAATTAGGGTACACATTTGTTTGTGACTTAAAAAATTTCTTCAGAACATTACCATGTTTGTGTTAGTTTAGCATTTTTTTAATTAGGTTAAATTCACCCCTATTCTGCATTTCGATTCGAACGGAAATT
>NDXZ01024842.1:3441-17113 GCA_003055125.1 Paykullia maculata | reverse complement strand
TCGGTATAGCCGAATATAACGCTCTTACTAGTTTTTTTGTGTGTATGTTCTTCGAGGATTTTATTTAAGTATTTTAATGTATTAATGTCCTTAGGTTTGCTATAATTAAAGCCAATCTGTTGATGTTTTCAATTATGGAGCCCATTATTGTATTTCAAGGGTTTTACTTGGCACTATTAAAAAAGTTTTAATTTCTAATGTCTGTTTTAAAAGATAATTGTTTAGTTTTTCATTCTCATTTAATAGTATTTCTTTCGAAAGTGTGTTTTTTTCGCCAAAATTTAACTTAATATATGGCAAAATCTCCTGGATATTTTTTTAACAATTGTGTAAATCCTAGTTGTTACTTTGCTATAATAATTTAAAACTCATATGGGTTCATATTATTAGATCCTGAGATGGTTAAAACTGAGTAGTTTTCTTACTTTGTACATATTATTAAATAGATATTTATTTATGTACCTATTTAATAGTTCCATAATAAAAAGTCCCGTAGACTAATTTTTATATTACACACTTTCTAGATAATGCAATCTGTAAAAAGTTTATATTTTATAGTAGCTTTTATTGCCTTCAAATTAAAAAGTAATTAGTAAAATATGAATTATTTAAATAATCAAGTATGTGATAAAAATCGATCGTATATAGTACGTAATTATCTGATAAGTTAACAATTTCCACAAAATTTTATTGCCACCCTTTACTGTCAATTCCCCCTATTTTGTTAAGATTACTCTTAAATCGATTATTTTTTTTAATTCAAATAGTGTTGTGACGTCATGGAGACATTTATTTGTTTACAAAATTTATTAAAATTCGGAAATAAGTAAAATATTAGCTAAATTTATATATATGTAGTTGCAATAGTTAAATTTATAACGTTTAAATATAATAATAGTATAAAATTTCTAAATTAAAATGTTTTGTTTAAATGTTCGTTGTATAAAATACCGTGCAAAATTTGACAATATGTTGTTTACAGTAGGAAAATTACGTAACATGTATGTAAGTTTAACAGCTGCTTACCATCATCGTAGTATCAGAGATGTTTGCAGCAATATCACTACTGCAACTATAAGAAATATAAGCAATACAATAGGAATACAACAAATGTCACACCATTCCGCCAACACAATAATGCCACATTTTAAGGAGTTTTGTTTAATGGACTATGACATTATAGGTTTCGATCTCGATGGCACACTCTTGAGGTATGATCTTAATAACATGGCGCTGCTGGAACACAAATTGTTGAAACAGTTTTTGGTGCTAAACAAAAACTATCCGAAAGAATTGCTGCAGTGCAAGTTTGATATTGATTTTTTGCAAAAAGGTTTGGTTATTGATTGTCAGCGTGGAAATATTTTGAAATTGAGCGAAGATGGCACAATTTTAAAAGCTTCGCATGGAACTAGTTTTATGGGTGATAGAGAAATTTCCGAAGTCTATGGAAAGTCCAGAAAGTGGGATGTCGCTTTGGAATACATAAATGATCCACTGTCTGCTTGGAATGGTCCAATTGCAGAAAAGATAAGAACCTTACTAGACTATTTTGACATTGGTGCATCCCTAGTTTTTGCCCAGGCTGTTGATATATTAGATGAGACTATGCCCACAGAAAACAAATTAGGCAAGAATGATTATAAGATATGGCCAGATATGTTGGCGGGCCTTGTAAAAATCTATAGTCGGGAAAATTTTGCCAATGGCGAAAGTGCTTATTTTGAGGCTTTAAAAGGGAACCCAAATAAGTATTTGTTGAGAACTGACAATAAAGTAATCGAGCTTCTCACGCAACTCAAAGCCTCTGGCAAAGCTTTATATCTGCTAACGGGATCCAATATAGATTTTGCCAATTTTACAGCCTCCTATGCTCTAGGTCCACAATGGCGAGAACTTTTCGACTACACCATTGGTTTTGCTAAGAAACCGGGCTTTTTCTTTGGCCAAAGGCAATTCCTGAAGATAAGCAATCTAAATGAAGTTGAAGGTAGTGAAATATCTTTGACCGAAAAGCTTAAACCTAATACTTGCTACAGCCAGGGTAATTGGCAACAATTAAAGGAGTCTGTTTGCAAAAACGTACTAAAAGCTCCCGAACAAGTTAAATCCCTCTATGTGGGCGATAATCTTATACAAGATATTTATACACCAAATGCAGTAGTCTCAATTGACACTTTAGCCATAAGTGAAGAACTTTTAGAAAATGACAATAATTATGATTTTAAGAGAATAGTACAATCGCCTATATGGGGTTCATATTTCAGTGATGCTGGCACGCCCACCTTATGGTCAAAAATCATAGAAAAGCATTCACAGTTATGTATCTCACATATAGGTGTGTTAGCCCAAGTTCCTGTCCACCAGAAAATACATTGCAAAAATAAGGAAGGTTATTTTTTTTAATATGTTAAAAAAATTACTTCTTAGCTTTAAAAATAATTTATTCAATGTTAAACGTACAAAGATGCTTACATAATACATGTCTTCTTCTATCCGGCTGTTAAAATTTAGAAATTTTAATTACTGTTGATTTAAAAGTAATTTATAACTTTAAAAATAAATAATTTCAGCTTATAATTTTTACTGAAATGCAACTAAGTATTTTTTAAAATCATGTTTATATTATTTTTTTAAGTGAAGATTTTGTATTAATTTATGATTTTATTCATAAACGATTTTTAACTAACGAAAAGTTTATAAAACAAAATTAGTTTTATAAACCTAATAAATTTAAATAATGTTTGTGAATAATAAAGTTAGCTTACAAATAAATATCTTTAGAAATATAAAACTCTCAGGCAACAATATAAAAACGTTGTTATTATTTTCTACTTAAAGCTTTTTATATGGTAATTTCATTTTAATATATGCACATTTTAGATTATTCTCAAGTGCAGTTAGAAATGAAATTTTTACTTAAAACCGTGTAAAGAAGCTGATTTTATCGTTTTAAAATTGTTCTGTTTTGATTATCTTTAGAACTATTGAAATTTTTATTTTTACTATGTACTATTTTGCGACCTTAAAAAGTATTTAACCTGTGTTCTTTAAGGTAGCTGAGACGATTTTTTTTATACAGCTTTGTACAAATTAATAGATACTTGCAAAACGTACATTCAGTAAAAACAATGTATTCAAGGCCGTCACTTTGTTTTAAATAAAGCTTTTTATGGGCTTTTCAAAATATAATATTACGACGCGTCACTAGTTTCCATGAAAGATATTTTACACCGAACAAAACATGAATGGTTTTTACATTGTTTATGTAAAAGCGATGCTAAATATTAAGTAAATTAACAGAAAATGTTAAATAAAACACAAAAATTGTCGGCTAATCCAATTCACTTTTCACTATATAGAAAAGAGCTATATGGTCAAATTAAGTTAACTTATTGGTTTATTGTCGATATTTTAAAAACTTTTTTCAATAAATAGACAGCATAGGAAACATTAATAAAATAAATAAAAAAATATATCAAAGACGTTCGACGGCCAGGGCAATACCCATGCCACCACCAATACAAAGACTAGCAACACCTTTGTGGCCACCAATACGCTCTAATGCGTACAGCAAAGTAACTAAGACACGACAACCGGAGGCTCCAATAGGATGACCTAAAGCAATGGCTCCGCCATTTATATTAACTTTAGAAGCATCAATTTTTAAGTTCTTGAGTACAGCTAAGGATTGGGCAGCAAAGGCTTCATTTATTTCATACAAATCAACTTCATCTTTAGACCAATTTGCTTTGGCAAGCTTTGAATACGAAACAAATAAAGATTTATACAATTTACTACATACATATGTATAGTTAACATTACTTACTACACTTTGAATTGCAGTTACTGGACCAAGACCCATAATTTCTGGCCTAACGCCTGTTTGAGCCCAGGCGACAATTTTTGCTAAGGGTTTAGCTTGACGTTTCTCAACTTCTTGCTGGGACATTAGTAACACAGCAGCTGCAGAATCATTAATTCCTGAAGCATTTCCCGCAGTTACAGTACCATTTTGCTAAAATAATATTAAGTTATTATGTATATTAAAATATTTGAAATGTACTATATAGTCATTAACTTCGTCACTTACTGTTGCAAAGCAGGGTTTTAGTTTTTGTAAATTTTCCAATTTAGTGCCACACCTAATGTATTCATCTTTATCGATGACCGTAGTACCCTTGCGATCTACAATCTCTACAGGTGTTATTTCCTTAACAAAATAACCATTTTTCTGGGCCTCTTCAGCTTGGTTTTGTGAGCGGACTGCGGATGCATCTTGTTCTTCTCTAGTTATATTAAATTCTTTTGCTAAATTTTCAGCAGTTACTCCCATGTGTATGTTATGCATGGCATCGGTAAGGCCATCATGAATCATGGAATCGACCAGATTGCCAGGGCCCATTTTAATGCCTTGACGCAAATGCATAACATGAGGAGCTAAGCTCATGTTTTCTTGTCCACCACAAATAACAATACAGGAATCGCCACAACGTATAGATTGATAACCTAATACCACCGTTCTAATTTTTTTTAACAATAAATATGGAACTGTTATATTTATGTGTTTAAATTGAGAATGATAGATATTTATTTTTTTATTCCAACACCGTAAATGGTACACATACCATGGTATATACAAATATACATGTATATACAAATATTTTTGCCCCTACAGATAGAGAAGTCGATTAAGCGATATCTGTCTTTGCCTATTGTAGATTTTAATTTCCAAAGACATTATTTGGATGCGTATAGTAGAAATATGTCTGGGTGAATTTCGCGAATAAAAATTAACAAAACCTTTACACAACAAATGATGACTGTCTAACTGTTTTTTGAACAAACTTTTTCACACAAGAATCAATTTTGAAAATTACTGATAATTTACAGATTTGTTTGTTTCATGTACATATAGACATATTTTTGTACGAAGGCAAAGTTTTTTTTTTAATACCTACATATTAGTTTTACTAATAAATTTTTATAATAGCTTAAAAAACTTTTTAACATTGTCAGTCAAATTTTTAAGAGTTTTGCCAATGAAAATTAGCAAAGCGACCAAATATAAGAAAAAAAGCACAACTTAATTTGTTACATACATACATGAAACCAACGATATGTAATTTAAACTAAAATAAAGTTTTCTAAGCCTAAAGATATTTGGATATTTATGTGGCATTTGTAGGCTTAGAAATGACCAAAAAGCTGCCCAAAATTAACTAAGGTACATGTATTTACGAATGTATGTAAGCTTAAGAGAAGATTATACACAGCCGAATATATCATTCAACTTTCTTTTCTGGCTTTTTTTTACATATGTATATGTACATATAGGTACTAGGCGTTTAAAAAATCGGTAAAAATTGTATAATCACTTACTTGAGACCAGAGCCGCATAACATATTTAGATTATAAGCTGGTACTTCGACTGGTAAACCAGCTGCTAAAGAAGCTTGTCTGGCAGGATTTTGACCTTGGCCAGCTGCAAGAGACTTAAATTTTAAAATACATATGTAGGCACATACATACATTAAAAATTTTTGTTTAATATCTTCTCCATTTTTCTCACCTGTCCCATAATGACTTCTTCTACATCTTTAGCTTCAATATTTGTTCTTCTTAATAAATCCTTAATTACTATAGCTCCCAAGTCGGAAGCTTTTATCTTTGCTAAAGAACCATTAAAGGTGCCTTAAAAATGAAAAATTTAAAACGTCGAAGAAAGTTGTTAAATGTGTTATTTAACAAACAAAAAAAAAGAGAAAGTTATCTAATAACATTACTATCGGGAAGAAAATTATTTTTACAACAAAAATAACGCTATTCACGCCATAAATAATGTACATACATATGAATTTTATCTTACCAATAGGTGTTCTGGCAGCGGCTACAATAAATACTTCGTTGTTAGTCATTTTTACGGTAATAAATATAACAAACGAGCAACAACCTTACAATTTCAATTTTCTGACATCAACTAACAACAATTTTGTACTATGCCGCTAATATAAACAATAACTTGTTATAAATTAGTTAAATCGTAACGTTATACTTATACGTTCAATACCAATACGTTTATTTTTACAAATAACAAAAGCATTTAGAAGGTATGCCAGTTAATTATTTTCTTAAATAAATTCTGTAATATTTTTTAGCTAATTCTCATATTTTTATAGATTTTTTGATTATCTAAACTTAGTCAAGCGAGGATTTAGTAAGAACATAAATTGTTATGTACAGGTCTTTGTATTGATATAAATTAAAAAAAAATATTAGTGTGTAATTTTGATAACCAAAAATATTATAAAACGTCAAACCTGGATAAAGTGTTAAAATATACAGAATTTTAAAATAAATACATATGTTACGTTTTATATCGATACGATGCAATAATCGTCATCAGAAGGCAATCTTACAGTCAGTGCCAGGGCTGCCAATATCCGGTATTTATCCCTAAATTTGGTTAATTTTCAACTTTTTTGGAAAAAAAATTAAGTGAAATTATTAAGAGATTTTTGTTAATAAGTGAATAAAATTATGCTTAACATAATGTTGGTTTTTCTTTTACAGATTCCTTATTCCTTATTCCTTATTGATTAATATTAAATTTAATATTCAAATCTCTAGAAAACGAAACAATAGCTTTATGACAAACTTTTTTTTTTTAAAGAGTTAAAACTTCATATCGAATCGAGCTAGGACCTTTTTACCTGAGACCAACGATATATAAAAAATGTAAAAGAAAACTTCTCTGTACTGCAATCACCATATAATATAATATACCGTGACCTGAGTTTAAAAAATATTAAGAAAAGTGAAAGCCCTGTTGTTTTTGTCACAACAGGCTGAGCCACTACTACTTTTGTAGTACAACTATGTTAATAGGAGGTACTGAGTACTTTGTTCTCAATATTTGAACAATTCTAAATCGTTAAATTGCCATCACTTTACAAGTGAAAAATTGTTTCTCTACTGTGAAAGAAAAAGAAAAATACGAAAATTTTAGATATTTTTAATTAAAAAGCCACAAATTTTATATTTAAATTTACTGATAACCACAGCACACTTTAATAAACACAAATTTTTCATTGATTGAACGTAACAGCTTTGAAAAAACTTGTTAGAAAAAAAATAAAAAAAGAATAGAAAAAAGGAGATAAAAAATGCAAGCAATCAAGTGCGTCGTGGTGGGTGACGGTGCAGTCGGTAAGACATGTCTGCTCATTAGCTATACAACAAATGCTTTTCCGGGAGAATACATACCCACCGTTTTTGACAACTACTCGGCCAATGTTATGGTAGACGCTAAACCCATCAATCTGGGCCTATGGGATACAGCCGGCCAGGAAGATTACGATCGTCTTCGCCCACTTTCATATCCTCAGACAGATGTGTTTCTAATCTGTTTCTCTCTGGTGAATCCGGCCTCATTTGAGAACGTGCGAGCCAAGTGGTATCCAGAGGTACGCCATCACTGCCCCAATACGCCCATTATATTAGTGGGTACTAAATTGGATTTACGAGATGACAAAAACACCATTGAAAAGTTGCGTGATAAGAAATTAGCACCGATTACTTATCCACAAGGTTTGGCTATGGCTAAAGAAATCGGAGCTGTTAAGTATTTAGAGTGTTCAGCTTTAACACAAAAAGGCTTAAAGACTGTATTTGATGAAGCTATACGTTCAGTATTGTGTCCAGTTTTGCAGCCTAAGTCTAAACGCAAATGTACGTTACTATAATTTCACAAAAAATCTGGAAAATTTTAAGAAAAAAGCACACATTAAAAAGTAATAATATAAAAAAAACAAAACAACATAGGTACTTTCAAACAAACAAATCAACACACTAAAAGTTAGATATAGAAACAAAAAGAAGTTGAACTATAAAATATGGGAAAGGGGATTACTTGTAGACAGACAGCAAAACACACAACAAAAGAAGTTTAAAACCAATACATACATACATACAATGAAAAAAAAACTAATTACATTTTTTGTACAATAATTGTAGCAATAGTCAATAAATGAAGTCAATATGGTCTTCCAGACCCTGATAAACTATAGCATTGTCACCAGGTCAACGTGTTTTAACGTAGAAAAAAAAATCACTAAAACTCAGCATGTCTTATATTATTTAACAAAACTCTGCCATTCACGTGCAAAACAGACGCTCTTTCACTAAAGTTAATATTTAAAGATCTAAACAAACTTATACATATTCAGACATGCTACACAGTTTAGTTATAATCGGAAGTTACATTAAATCAGTATTTTGCTCTTTTAGAAACTGAAGACCAAGTTTAATAAAGCGTTTAATTTTTGTTTTTAAGATTAGAAATCTATAGCCATAAGAAATTTTTCTGTTTTATTCAGAAGGATTTTGCTTTGTATTATTTATAAAATTTTGAACTCTTTAAAGGTATATTTTCTATTATAAGAAAACAGCTTTTTAGATACCTCTATCATTATTTATTTATTTTTGAACATTTTTAAGATGTGGGAAATTTTAAAATGTTTAAAAAAATTAGTTACAAAATGAACACCTTTTGTTGCCATATAAGATTTAGTACAAGTAATTTTGATGTCTAACATTCATTTAACGTGCAGTACTTTTTCATATGTCATTTTTAAATTATAAAACTATTTCTTTTGAAACACGATATAAGTAAGACAGGATCAAAAATTGTAATTTTTAACAATATGGCATTAATTACAATTTTTTTCAATTTGCTTTCGAAAACATTAAAATTGCATTTACAGAATTTTTTTAAAGTTTTTAAATCATATATTCTACTTATTTTTCTAAAAACAACCCCTTTATCACATTATTAGAACAAATTTATTTGATTTAAAAAATTTCTTTCAAACATTTAAATCTTTTCCAAATCCTACAAATTAATATAAAACTACATGTGCTTTTAACTATAAATCTTTCTTTCATGAACGTGCATTAATTTAAACTAAAAGTTAATTTTTGTAATTATTTTAATAATTATTAATAAACATAAACTAATAAACTTTTATATTTTGGCTTTATTTTTATAGTTACATATTTTCAAAACCTTAAAAAAATTAAAAATAAAAAAAATCAATTTTTACAAAAAAAGTTGCTTATATACCAAACTTACAAAACTTTAAATTACATATATATGTTTTATTGTTTTTTTAAAATAATTTTTTAACAAAAATGAGAAATAAAATAAAATATTTTTCTTATGTTAAAACAACACAAATTTTAAACTCAAAATTTATATAAATCAATAGCTCTCTCAACTGAAAAAAAAAAACAAAATCAAAAAAGATAGTTGAACAATTTTATAAATCAGTTTTTTACTGTTACTCGTACAATAGTACAATATAATATGTGCAACCCTTTTGCTATACCAAAATAAATAAATGAATAAACTCACTCATTCCCATAACGAAAAGCAGAACGAAACAAATTAATTTATATGTATGTATTATTATAAATATAAAAAAGTACATATACATAAATCAATCACATCATGCCAACAACTTTTCACTTTCCACAGCAATGAGTCAGTCAGTATGTAATGTAATATTTTGTAAAAACAAAAATTATTATTGAGAGATCTAAAGAGTAATTGAATCAATCATACAACATGTACTATTATACATTCATACACACATCTTTAACAACTGGGTATCAAAATGGACAAAAGCCAAAAAAAAAAAAACAAACATAAATTTAGTATATTTGTGCTAACAAAATTTTCAAAAGTACTACTACTATTTATTAATTATATATGTATTTAAAAACATCGTAATCGTAATAAATAAAAAAAAACTAAAAATTGTAATACTTTCTTAAGAAAACAAAATAAATTAAAAAAGAAACGTAAATAAAATTTTTGTGTAGCACTTAATGTCAAAAATTTAATGTGTTTTATTTAAAATTAGAGATAAGATTAATCATGTCTTAAGCGACTTTGAAATAATTTTGTATAAGGTTGTTAGTAATTCAAAACAACAAAATTTTACAATTGTTCAAAATTTAAAATTTATAACAAAACATTTTTTTTTTGGTTTTAAGAATATAGGTACATATGTACATATTAACAAATGTTTACTTAATTTATTTGTCACAATTTCAATGATTTATAACAAGAATTTTTTTTAACACAGTGCTCTTAAACACAAATATTTGATTTTTTTTTAAATATGTTATTTAATCTTGGTTTACACTATAAAAGTTGTCTTTCTAAAAGTTGAGATTTATAGTCATTAGCTAACGATCTGTAAACTAAAATGGTAACCATTGTTTAACTGATTTGTCGATTATGGATGGCAGCCAAACTTTAGTTGCGTTGCCAGCAGGCAACTACAATTTTACAGTTATCATTAAACTTTTCTGAAATAACATTTTTGGCAACTGACAACGCAGCTGAGGATACTTCATAATCATTGTCCTTTGTTTTACTAAAATTTTTAATTTGAATAAAGAATGGTAACCCTATCAAACTATCTAATTTCAATATTGGTACATTGCTATAGCATATTTTAAGGTAACACTAAATTATTCCAGTTCATGTAAAACCACATAAAACCTTGAAAGCATTAGCTGTTGCCCAACTAATAGTCAACCAATGGCTATTGCAGGCTTAACTAATGGTATGTGATTAAATAATCTATAGTCATTATTAAACTTATAACCAAAGTTCGAAAAAAATACACTAACACCATGCCACCTGTGGTGAAGGGTATAAAAATTTAAAAAGAAAACCGATTGTGATAGTTTAGTTTTAGATTTTTAGGTTTTAACTTCAAATTGGGAAAGGTTTGAAATTGTATCATTTCTCAAATGTTTAACGTTCAAGATTAATTTAATATTGAATTATACTCATTATAAATCATTATAAATAAAAATTAAAATGGATGTTTATTTTTAATTTAAAAACTCATTCTTAAAAGTATATCAAGTAAATGTGGAACATTTATACAATTTATTTATATTTTGAGTTACATTTCTATAGTTTATTTCAAAATATACTATGGGTGTTCAAGCTAAAATCGTAAAACAAATCTCATTTAACAAAATTATAATTTAATTTGGACTTATATATTTATACTTTTAAATAAACTGTAACAAAGCTTTATATTGCCATCGATTTATAATACAAAACTACAATTTTTTGGCCGTCTGTTTTGATAGTTAGTAAAATATATGTAAATGCATATGCGGATACGAAAAAACAATAAAATAGTAAAAGGGCAGGTATTGACACACAGTAGGTGATGACAATTTAATCAGTGACGGGACGGTGACTAGATGTATTTCCTCTAACATTTTTTTTTGTTTTTGATAAGATATCAAGAAGTTAAAGTTTGGTATCATATTAGTAGGTGTTTTAAAAAAATTGTGTAAATCACAACAAATTTTAACAAATTCTAAAAATATTGCCCTTTGTTGTGGTTTATTTATTGATCGATATTGTTCAAACTTTTTTAAATTTTAAAGTTTGTTGTCTTTCAAAATTGATTAAAAATACATACATACATATATTAAGTCCTAAATTAAAATTGCAAACAATACTTACTTTTATTTTCCCACTGTCGAAAAATAAAAAAAAACACATTTTTTTTTGTTTATCATTTAAAATGAATGTAAAACTATTATTAAATATTTTTGTTTTTTGTTCTTTAACATTACTATTATCAGTCGTTTTTTTTTTTACAAACAAACAAATCTCCTTGTTGTCTTTTATGATAAAAATTAATGTAAACGTTTTTCCCAAACATATCGATAAATAAAGATTTCAACCCAATTCATATGTACCTACAATACATACACGTATGTATTGTATGTACATAAACATATGTATGCATGTATATAAAACAAAATCCATATGCAAACGCATGTATAATGATGCAAACGTAAAAATATTGTCATTTAAAATTCAATTGCCTTAAAAGTAATAAATAAAAAAAAAAGTACGATTTTAAATATTATGTTATGAGAAGTGACGTAAAAACACTATAATGTCACACAACTGTTACAATAAAGCATCAAGAAATTCAACAAATTAAAAATTTTACTTGTATTTACTTGTTATACAAGACTAAAAACCTGAGTTTGTTGTATTGCTTGTAACAGCTTGTATTTAAGACGTTCCTTTGTACTGTAACGTGGTAGATCTAACAAATTAAAACAGGTGTGGGCCACGGGTAACAATTTATTGTCGTTAGTGGGTTGTATAAAAATCTGCAACAAAGAATCGAAATAGAAGTTGTAAGTTTAAAATTTTAATTAAAACGATAAATTAAAAAGAAAAAAAAATATAACACTTATTAAATACAGATTATATTTTTGTGAACAGGACTAATATGAAAATATATTTATAAACAATCTACTTACTTTAATGGCTTTCATGCCCTGTATAGGTATGCGATCACTTCCAGTTAAAAAAAGTAAAAATTTCTTTTTCTCTGTCAGTGGTAAATCGTGAAATACCTCCCAAAACCATTTTATCTGAAATGAAAAAAATACACGATATAAAATTCGCTCTAATGAAAATGCAATCTTAGGTTTTTTATTTCAAGTATTTACGCACTGTTTCATCGCTAGATGTATAACCATTTTTGTATTCACAATTGAGTTCTAAGGCTTCCCAATCGTACTCTTCGTTGCCAACAACCATGGCCATTAGTTCCTCTGGTCGAAATATTTTAAGTACGACACCTGAGCAAACCTTAAATCAAATGAAAAAATTAGTTTCATACAAATACAAATATTGCCAATAATGATTAAAACAACTTTATATGAAGGTTATTACTTATATTTTGAAAAAAAAGAAACCAGATGTGTCCAAAAATATCTTGCATAGTTTTTTAAAGTTCTCCACAAAGGAACTATTTTCAAAGCGAAAAATTACTTTAAAGTGAAATTTTTGTATGCAGCAAATAATTCTTAAATCTTTTGTCTTTTCGCTTGGCTCAGCATGAAATGCTTTGTGCAATTACTTAAGATATAAATAGTAACTTTCGTATATTTTTATATATTTTTAATATTTAATCTCTTACCTTTAAGAAACCTTTTTGAAAAGCTTTAAATTGATTATTCACAGCCTTATTAAAAATGAAGTCAACATATAAATCAACAAATTCCTGTCTAAAAAGATGTAAGATTAAAAATTTAAATTAGAAAGTTTTAAAAGATTGTCAAAAGTTAATTAAAATCATACATATTCCCAATAGAAACAAACTGCGTTAAATTTTGCATCAATTGCAAGATTTCAGTAATAAAAAATCAAGAGCTAAACAATTTATACTAAGATGCAGTAATTGTGCATTAACACATGAAAAGTTTTCTTTTCTGTAGTTCATAAAAGAAAGAGAGAGAGAGAGAGGGAGAAAATTAGGGGTTTCAAACTTTTTTTTACTCGAAAATTTTGTTTTGTATAGAGAAGCAAAGCCCATTCAAAATGCATAATACTTTTCTGTAAACGTTCTGTGCCTTCGAGAATAAATAAATTATTTATTTATCTTTTAATTTTGACGTCTTGCTTTAAATGCTATTCGTTTTCAGAATGCTATTCAACATAACCAACAAATAAAGCGCAAAGCAGTAAATTTTATAAGATCTAAAATTATTTTGTTTACAGTGACATTTCATTTTCTATTAGTTTTTGTGTTTATACTATTTGTCT
>NDXZ01024837.1:0-13730 GCA_003055125.1 Paykullia maculata | reverse complement strand
AAAAAAAATTAAAAAAAATTAACTAAGCGTGAACAAACAATATTTGGTGTTTCCCGATAACAATTCAAACGATTTTGAAAATTTATTACCACCCCACACCATTATATGATACACACATGCATACATACATACACGTATTCATACAAATAACATCACATTTTTAGAATTATTTAATCTTATATTCAGTTTTTAAGATGAAATAAAAAATTGCCAAAAAAGTGTCAAATATTTTCGCTTTTGTGCTTACAAAATGTTTACTTGGGACTTACAAAAATATTTATTGTTCAAATGAGGCAAACAAATATTTTATTTTTTTTCTCAAATATTTGTGTGAAATAGCATTTGGATTTTCTAAAATAAATAATTATTACATTCAAAAAGTTGTATATTTAAAATAATTTTAAATGCTTTATATACTACTTGTGATTGTTATTATGTAAAATATATTTATATCTAATTTAAAATATGACATAAAACAATCTTTGTTTCCTACTTTACATTAAATTTTATGCAAATTAATGTATGTGTTAATTAAATGAAAATAATACTTATTAGACTCATATTTACCTTATCTTAGTGTAACCCTCGAAAAATTTTGGTTTTAACTCTGGAAATTCACATTTTGAAAAACATGCATTTCAAATTTTAACGATAGTTTTTTTTGTTAAATTAAGTTAACTCGAGTACTTACTTGCTGTCTGCCAACTACTTCAAAAAGAGTCACAATCTTTGAGATGTTTATGTCGATCTGCTTTTGAATTTATATCGTACTTCAGTTGTTTGTTGTCCGTCCAATGTTCTTACAAATTCAATACGTAATGGAACAATTATAAAAAATAAAAATGCAGGTGTTCGTTCGTATTTTAAACGAGCACTTACATACATTTAAAAAATCAAAACATGTAAACACGAATATGTATGATTGTGGGGCTAACAACTACAATGATAAAATGTTTTTTTATAAACAACCAAAAACACTCAAATCAACAACTACTTTGCTCATTTAAAGTGGAGTCTAAGAGAGGTATCCAAATTGAGAGAATTTTGTTGTGATATTGAATACAACAAAACGAAATATGATACTTTTGCAATTGCGTTGGAATAGAAACGAATTACACACGTTAATAACAACAATAGACATAGCGCGTCGTAACCAGACACTAGCGGAATTTAGTACGGGAGTAGTAATAGTAGCACAGTTTAAAGATGCTAACGAAAATCCATACTTGTGTAGACCAGACTGATCGAGTAAATTAAACTATATCAATAGAGAAGAAAACAAAAGAGTTTGAGTTAATAAAAATAAACAAATAAACCTATACTTACTTAGACCAACAACACCAACTTAGTTATTATTAGTATTGAACTTGAATAAACAAATATTTTGATGTGTGTTTTCGATTAAGAAGCCCAACCAAGAGACAAACGCGTTTAAAGCGTCGTTAAGTTAGGAAGGCAAAAAATATTTAAGACGCGCGGGTGTGTAAAAAATAAAAAAAAAATAAATAAATATTCAATAGGAAAAAACATAAACAATTTGTTAAATAATATAAATTTAAAAAGTTTAAACAAATAAATATAAAAATGGTAGAAATAATTACACAAACTACAGAAACGCCAGTTTCTCCACCCAATGCAACTGCACCTGTACGTATAAACTCTGCGCCTGCCACCAGTACGGCGACTGCAAATTCCAGTGCCACACGAAATGATGAAGTTTCTCGTGGTATTTACAATTTAAAAATGATTGGGTTCCTGTTGCTCCTTCCTCTGGTGCTATTTGCAGTGCTCCTTAAACATCTGTTGGATTATTTATTTGGTCTGGGTCTTAAAGAGAAAGATGTCACTGGCAAAGTAGCTTTGGTAAGTTAGTTTTATAAACATACATACATATGTATGTATGTATGTGCGTACGTACAGGTATATTTACATACATTAGAGTTTTTCATAACGAATATCTGGAGGGAAATTGTTTTAGATCCTACTGATTTTGCGGGGAAAAATTACATGTGATTTTTGAGATTATTTTTACTTAAAAAAAATTTAAACATTTACCCCCATATTCATAAACAATTTTTAAGTTTATTGAAGGTTTATTGAACGAAATTTTCATACAAAAACCGTTCAATAAACCTTCAGTAAACTTAAAAATTGTTTATGAATATGGGGGTTAAATTTTAATATTTTAAATTTAATTTCTTTATCTAAAATTAGAAACTTTAAAATTCTATTTAATGAAAAATAAGTGCCATATAGGTATGTTTTAGGTTAAATTCAAGGGATTCCTAAGTAGTAATATAAACTTATGTTTGTGTTTTTTTTACGTTTTCAAACCACTTTTTTCTGACAATTACGAAATATAATTTTATTTTTGACAAGTTCGATGTCAAATTAAAAGTATTTCGTGTTCATAGATAAATATTTAAAAATTTTTAGGTTAGTAAAAATAGAGCACTGCATTGTTCAACGATATTTAAAAAAATAACAAAATTGTGACTATCTGTATGAGACAGCAAAGCCTTGTGGGTTATCTGCCCGATGCTCTTTTGTATATAAAACTCTATCATTTGTACTTAAAGTTTCAATTAAAAAACAAATTTAAAAAAAACAACTTATTTTTCTGTTTAATTTTAAGCTGCCATAAATTTTGGGTCAGTCTATAATAATTTTGAAATTTGTTCATGAACTTTTTGTTTGAGAGAGGGAAAAATACCGAGATTCCGTTTAATATTATAAAAGTGCCTTTTATCCCGGGAAAAGAAAAACTCTAGAATATGTATGTACATAAATACAAATACCAATAAATATATGTATATGACACCAATGCATTGATGTTCTGCATCTAAAACCAAAACTCCAAAAAGAAATATGAAAAAAAAAACAGCAAAGACAGCAAAAACATGTTTTGTCTTTGCTTTGCTTTGTTTCTTACAATTATGGTTCTTTTTTATTTGTCATGATTTCAAAATCACTCCTCCTACATTTATTATGACAAAGCACAGTGAAGCCAATTAAAATGTTTAAAACATTTTTTATTTAAAAGAAATTTTTCATTTTTTTTTAATAAAACCGTTTTCTATGCAATAAAAGATTTTTAAAAATTTCGATAAATATTTTTTTATGAAACTTTTTTTTTTAAACATGGAAACATCTTAAAAAAATATTTTTTAAGATGTTAAAAAGAGGTTTTTAAAAATTTCGATAAATAATAAACATGGAAACATCTTAAAAAAAGTTCTCTTTCAGCAAAATTTTAATACATTTTCTATTAAAAATTATTAATTAAATTATTTTCTACATTAAAAATTTGAATATAGATTTCCTTTTTTTTTATTTTTAATAAGTTTTTAAATTCAAAGCAAAATTTGAAAACTTTTTTTTTTTAGATAATTTTTGTAAATATTTTCGTTTATAATTTTTAACAAATTCTTTGCTTAAAATAAAAATTGAATATATAATTTTTATAAATATTCTATTACATATTTTTTATTTAAATTGTTTTATGTATAAAAAGATTTTGCGGATAACACTTAATACAGAAAAGTTAATTTTGTTTACCCGATACCTATAAACATTTTCGTTTATATATTTTTGTTAACTGAGAATTTAGAAAAACTTTTTTTTAAAGATTTTAACTAAACTTTAAAAATAAGTTTTCAATAACTTTTACAATAAAATATATGTATACATATATATTTTTTTTATGTTTTAATAAACTTTGTTTTTGTATTAATAGACACGTTTTTATATAATATATCGTTAGCTAAAATGCAAAAAGGCATAACTAACAAAAAATTCAAAATCAAGTTTTTAATTGATTATAAATAAATGCCATTAAACTGCATGTCTTGGCAAAATTTCACACTTCTGCGATCAAAAATTACGCTTTTATTACCAAAAAACAAAGGGACCCCCATATTCATAACAATTTTTTTAATTTATTGAAGGTTTATTGAACAAATTTTGTATGAAATATTCGTTCAAGAAACCTTCAATAAACTTAAAAATTGTTTATGAATATGGGAGATAGTTTTTATTTTACAAAGTTTTTTGCTTCTCCTGTAAAACAATTTTTTTGTTTATTACACCTTTTTGCATTTTAACTAACGATATGTACTAATTGTGTTTAAAAAAAACTTTTGCAAAATTTTTTTGATTATTATTTTAGGGTGGCATGGCCCACTGTCGACCACTAATTTTTTTATTGTTCAATTATTTCTTCATATCAAAAATAGATATAAAAGAGAAATTCATATTTAAAAAGAAAGGCCTAAATGTTTTGTTTTTTCTTTTTGTATTTCCCCCCTCTCCACATCTATTTCTGTGATTGTTAACATCGATTAAATCGTTTGTTTGTTTTGTTCTCTTCATATCGATCGATTCTCTTATCGATAACGTCATCACTAAAAC
Organism: Paykullia maculata; assembly: GCA_003055125.1. Taxonomy (NCBI): domain Eukaryota; kingdom Metazoa; phylum Arthropoda; class Insecta; order Diptera; family Rhinophoridae; genus Paykullia; species Paykullia maculata. The sequence continues at coordinate 9,320 of NDXZ01024837.1, read as the reverse complement.
AACAAGTTTTCGAACTTGACATTTATTTTTGTAATATCACAGTTTTGTTATGAAAATAAAAAAAAAGTGTCAATTTACTTTTTTTCCCCAAAAATTGTTTGTTATAATAAAAAAGTGTACAATTGATTGATTTTTTCTATTTGCTGAGTTACTGTAAATTTATTTAAAACTTTTAATATTTTCAATATGTAGATATTTACGTGTGAGTAAATATTTGATTTTTTTTTTTGCACTTTCTGGGCTTTAAGCCATTTGGGTGTGGTTTTTATTAATTCCATTAATAGTTAATAGAACTTTATATTTATTTATTTATTTGTATAATTTATGTATGTTTACGGTTAGTTAATCATAAATAAATATTTACGTGATGTTGTTGCTTTTTCTTTGTATTGTTTACCTTTTTGCGACATAAGTATATATAGATATTTACACATCGTCACCCAAAATCCAAAAGGCCGTAGGTAAACTTTTTACTTTTTCACAGGAGAAGCAAAAAACCTTATAAACTTAAGACTATTTACTTGTTAAGTGGCTTTTGGGTTTCATTAATAAAATCGGTATTTTTAAACATATAGGTATGAGTTAAATTTTAAGAAAATATGTATTTTAGTTAATTACATCATAATTAATTAAAAAGTCTATTTTAAATTTTTTGATTGTTACGGCCTTTTGGATTTCAGGTGACAATATGTAACTACATAGATGGTGGTTTTTGTTTAAAATTTATTGCGTCTGAATAAGGTGAACAGAAACAAATACTTTGCGATTGATATTTAATATCTGTGGGGTTTAAAACTTGGCTAATACACAAACAGTGCCAGTCAAAATAATAGAACCATCAGACCTGCCTAAAATACATATAATGCTAATTAAAAAAAATTAACAAATAAAAACAAAATAGGAAAAATAAATATGCATTAAAGCTATTGTAGCATTTTTTATTTGCTTTTTTATTTTATTTCATTTGTGTTTTTTTTTTGGCCAAATTTTTTTTTAGTTATGAGATTTATTAAAATTGGCGCTTATGAAAGCTTTCTTCAAAGTAAACTGTACTTCAAATTTCTATGCAGCAGGTTTTGTTTTAGTTTTGTCCTGTTCTTTTACTTTATTTTGATGTATACATATATGTACATACATACCTATATGAATTTTTTTTGAAATGTGAGAGAAAGAGTAGGACGGAATTTGAAATAAGAGTACACCTAATTCTGTAGTTGCACGGTCTTTTTTTACACGGTTTGAACATACAAAAATTAAAAATTTTTTTTTACGATTTTATTCCATTTAGCACGATTCAAAATCATTTGGGCTAAAATTTTTTTTTGTCAAATTTAATTTTTGCGAAACATGTTTACAAATTTAGGGAATTCGTTTTTTGTGGATACCAGCAAATTTACTGGTCAGAGCAATTATTCCAGCTATGATAGTGATTTTATACGCATTCAAAGCAAGCGACAACATAGCTGTTTTACATAATTGTTTTTAGTTCCTGAACATGTCATACATTTAATTTACATTACTTTTAAGCTTAGAGTGCATGTCTTTTCCTTCTTTAATAACTATGCTTGTGTAAATACACAATATATTACACATTATAGGTATATGTGATTTAATAAAATAAACATGAATACTTGTTCTTAAAAAATCCTTGTTTTTCACTAATTGTAAAATGTTTTAGAGATAAGGAACCAATCACCTATTTTTGCATACGATTAATGTCTTTTTTTAACGGTTTTTTCTGGAATCAATCTACCGTGTAAAAACAGAATTAGGTGTATATATGTATGTATATAAAAACAAGTGATAAAGACTAAACTAAATTAATCCACAAGTAGTTTATATATTCATATTTTTGGTTCTATTATTTTGGTTGTAACTGTACATAGTGTTGGAAGTGGCACATTAAATCTCTTTCAACAAACATTATTCTTAAAGTAGACTTGGATAATTCATGCATAATTTTTTAAAGAAACTACAAAAAAACTGGTGACCACGTATAAACGTTGGATAAAGAATTTAAACAAATGCAAATAAACAATTTGTCCTTAAATATAGAAAACAAAGTGAAGATCTTAATAACATCGAGACTAATCGGGTTCATGGGTACCTATCTTATCTTCACAAAATTTTTGTGAAATCAGTCGGTTAATTTCAAGGGTTAGGGCATATGAACCTTAGGATTTGTAGTTTTTACACATACATATTTAAAATAAGAAGATTGTCCATTAAAGAAAATATAAAGAAACAATTTTTTTAAAAAAAAAGCTACTTGAAGTTTTATAAAACATTAAAAACATTCAACTCAATATTCGATTGCTTATACCATAATTTTCTTTAAAACTGATATTCCATTGAAAACATAAGCTATTAAATATTTAATTATTTACATCAAGTCTTATCTTTATCTTTTGTGATTATAGATTTTAATTAATTTTTTTTATAACTTTTATGTTTTTTAACGCTTAAGTGAATTTTCTTGCAAGCATCATTAAGACAATTTACTTTTAAGTTGCCCTCTTCAATATTTCTAAAAAATGTTCATACATTTTAGTGACGCCAACAGATCGTGCTGTAGTATTGTAAGGCATTTTTAGATTTTCTTGTTCGTATTTACTTATTGAGGATTATATGCAGTAAACATATTGCAAATAACTATGTACGAAGAGCACAATAATAAGACTTAAACTATTTGCAATAGATAAAGTTAACAAATTATTATGTAATAATCAACTTTAATCTGTTTGCATTTAGGTATTTTCCGGGACCGCGAGCGAACTTTATGTGGGAGCTATTGCAAATTATGGTCAGAGAATTTTATTCTTATAAAATATTTGTCTTGCTTCTAATGCTTTTAACAGGTATTAAGTTTATTTTCTGGCGTAGGCCATTCGCGCCAGTTAGGACTACAAACCAAGCGGTCATTCCGAAATTCGGTAAACATTTATGTTCATATAAAACATGGTTCTGTTAATACTTTGTGTTTAAAAGTTTTGTCCAAAATCACTGTATAGATGAATTTTCTTTTTTTCTAAAACTTGTGATTATTTTAAAAATTGTTTTCATTGTTGTAATTAAATTATATAGTTCAACAGGTCATTGTGGCATCATCATAATTGTACATATTTGTAACAAAACAAAGTAAAGGCATGTTGATGCTGCTGCTGTTGCCATTAAATGTCTACAATTTCAGTTTTCACAAATTAGAGGGTTACAAATGTCATCGTTAACAATTAATTAAACAAAACACAAAAAGACAAACAAACACAATTACAAAAAACTATTTAGGGTTACTTTAACTGTAACATAAATGAGTCAAATAAATGCGTGTAACTGAGTAACCCATTAAACGTCCAGAATACCTTTGAAAGTCTCTAAATAAAGTCAATAGATTTTTTGTAACCTCTGTTTAGAATTTTTTATACAACGAGTTTCAGAGTTTTTCTGTTGGAGGTTACAACTATCAATAAAGTTTCTTTCGCAATGTAGCTTTTATGATTTTAGGTTTTTAGCGGTTGCACAATTCTAAAAAAAAAGAAATCTATAGAAATCTGTCAACAGTTTTCCTTTATTCGTTAACATAAAGCAATGCAATCTTTATTTACTTTAATTTGCCCAATCTGTGGCAATAGGGAGGGTTTATATTAAGGTTTTAAATCGATACTTATTTATCTAAATACTACAGCTTTGGTGTAATGTCAGAAAACGTTTGACTTGTAATAAAAGACAACAACATTTTTATATATAGAGTGAAATTTCAAAAGGAAATTTATGGAGGCTAGGATAAGGCTAGGGCAGATTATAACTAAAATCCTTGGGCTCAAAAACTTGTGTATACAAAATTTCATTGAAATATGTTAACCTACCTGGTATACCTTTACTTTGATTACAACCTACTAAAATAAGTCGTAAGTAGTTCTAAAACAGGTGGGAGCTACTAACAGCATCACACTTCAACATCCATAATTTTAAAAAGGGGCCTTGTTTTATTCTATTAATATCTCTATATTGCTTATCCTTACCTAATAAGGTCGATATTATACTCAAATATATGTCAGAATGTTTGCAGAAATAATGCAATAAAAGGGTTAAAACTTTTTTATTTGTGATGCAACAAAATAATGTGAATAACTTTATTTCCATATTTTATTGTTGTTTTGTCATTTCAATGAAAGAAATAAAATAACAAAAGTGATTAAAAGGGAAATATTTTTTAAATAATAAAACAAAAAGGTAAACAATTAAGAGAACTAAATACTGTTAAAACATGCATGCAACTAGTAAATGAATTCACTTCTAATTCACAATATTCACAAACGAATAAATACGATTTGAAAAGTTCTCACAATTACAACGACACATATAAATATTTTAAAATTGTTTTATTGTTTACAAATTAACTTCATAAATAAGTATTAAACGACAATTATTGTTTAGAACAACAACGACAATATTATAAAACTATTAAATATTAACACTTAATAAAACCACAATAAAGTTGCAAATAACAACTTTATTAAGTAAAAATAATTATGATTTTTTTTTATAAGAAATTCATTTTTTTGTCGCCCATAGGTTACAGGCGGAGGCAGTGGCTTGGGGCGTGAAATTGCTCTTGAGTTGGCACGTAAAGGTTGTAAAATTGCTGTGGTCGATGTTAATTCAAAGGGCTGTTATGAGACAGTCGATATGATTTCAAAAATTCCCCAAAGAGTTGCCAAAGCATATAAGGTTAGTTTATACGTAATGATAAAAACAAAATCAGTTCTGTTGTTTTAAACTATTTTTCTTCTTCTTCTACACATTTTTAACACAGACTGATGTCTCTTCGCCACGTGAATTGCAATTAATGGCCTTAAAAATTGAAAAGGAGTTGGGTCCAGTTGAAATTCTAGTCAACAATGCCTCATTGATGCCCATGACATCGACACCCCAGTTGAAAAACGATGAAATCGATAAAATAATTGCCGTTAATTTAGGGTCATACATTATGGTATGATTTAAAAAATATTTCTTGTTATTTATTGAGCGATAAAAATAATTAAAAAATTTTTTTTTTAATTTTTATCTACTTTTTTTATTGCGTTTTTGTTTAAATACCTGACTGCCTGTTGCACTTTTAGACCACCAAAGAGTTTTTACCAAAAATGGTTACACGAAAATCTGGACATGTTGTTGCTGTTGCGGCATTATCTGGTGAGTTAAAATTTAAATTGTTGTGTTTTTTTTTTTTTGATTTCTACTTATTGAAATTATATTTCACATTATTCGTGAATTATTTAAGGGATAAGTAACAATTATTTAATGTATTGGGAAATGGATATATGTAAGTGCTTGATTTTTAACATATTTGCTTATTAATAAGGACTATAATTTGATTATACACCAACACAAACTGCATCTTAAAATAACCAACCTGCTTAGGGTCGTTTAGCGATGTTTGCTCTTTGGATATGCAGCCGATAAAACTTTAATGGTTTTAAGTTAAATAACTTCAAACGTGGGCTCTCTTACAGAATTTTTTTTTAGTTACCAAGATAAGAATGTAAAATCTCGTATAAGTATTAGGGAATTCTAGATAAATTATAAACTATGAATGGCATTAAGAGTTGTTACTTACTTGTATATTAAAAAACATATACCCGGCAAATAGATGGAAAATGATTTAATTGACAGATAAAGTTTAAAAAACTTTAGACAAATTTTTTTTAAACAAAAAATCTCTACATTTTCTTAAAATGCTTATTAAAAAAATTTTAAAAATGTTTAAACAAAAACATCTTATATTTTTTAAAGGGGTTTTTTAAGACACTCTAATTTGCTTAATCATTTTAAAAAATATATTTTTGTATAAACAATTTATATTTACTTGTATATAAAATTAAAAAAAAAAATTATACCAAACATTTTTAATTTTTAAAAATTTAAAAAAATGTTTTGTTTTTTATTTTTTGTTGCAATTTTCTTTTATAGAAAATAAAAAAAAAAAATAAACAGAAACACAAATTTCTTAATGTTTGTTTTTATAGAATTTTTAAACAACATAAAGCTTTGAGTAATTTTTTTATTCAAAAACCATAAAAAAATTCTCTGCTTTTAGAAATTGTTTTTTATACCCTTTACCACATAAGACAAGGGTATATATATATATATGAATATATATATATATATATATGTTTGTCATTCCGTTTGTAATTTCTATAATATTCTTTTGCGAACCCATACAGTATATATATTCTGGATCCTTATAGAAAGGGAAGTCGACTTAGCCATGTTCTTTTTAACTTTTTAGCCCCCGATGTCGTACGAACTCGTTACTGGTATCAAACGATCCCCGAAATTCTTGCTTTTACCAGTAAAATCGCTTAATAACTGACCGAGATGTAAGCCAAAAAAGACGACTACCAATTTTTTTTTTTACATCAAAATTATTATATTTGTGTGTAAGACATGCCTTTTGGGGATCTTCAAAAGAAAAAAAAAATTTCGAGATAAAGCAAAAAAATTTTTTCGGGATATGAGCAAAAAAAATTTAAATTCCTTTCGGACACATACATACATACACAAATACACGTAGTGAAGGGTATATTAAGTTTGGCACAGCCGAATATAGCGCTCTTACTTGTTTTAATTTTAATTTTTTTAATCTGTAAGGGTATCCCAAATTTGGCATAGCAATCTATTTCTTCTACTTCTTACTATTCTTCTGCTGAATTCTCAAAATTGCATGAAAAAACTGCAACTCTAAACGTTTTTTTTTTATTATTTTAAGGATTTAAATAATTTCTGATTTTAAACCAAAAAATTTTTAAAACATTTCTTTGCATGGTGTTAAAAAGAAAATACTAACAATAGTTTTAAAAAAACACATGTAAATATGTTGTAAATAATATAAAATAAAAAAAAATAAAAAATAAATAAAACAATGAATAGAAACCTTAAACAAGTCTTCCATAAACAGGTTAGTAGTATTTTAAGATTTAATCACACTTTTAACAGGCATATGTAGATATAAGTTAAAAAAGCATATGTTTTTTTTGTACATATTTTAGGTCTTGTCGCTCTACCTGGAGCTGGAATTTACACAGCAACTAAATATGGTATTCTTGGTTTTATGGAGGCACTTAGATGTGAATTGCGTTTATCCAATAGCGATTATGTACGCACAACTGTTGCCAATACGTATTTTATGAAAACCAGTAGCGATTTACATTTACTCAGTGATGCGGGGTAAGTTTTTGTTAATAGTTTTTAATTGAGTTATTTAAATAAAGTGACCAGGACTTCATATACATATTTACATCATAGACATTTTTATAATAAATCTAAATTACGGAAGCAAGTTATGTGCCTAATATGCAAAATATAAAATTCAAAAGATAAATTCCCCTTTTTCTAGATTTGAAAAAAACTTGGTCACATTAAAATTCAAGCTCACTAGTGCTAATATGATAGTGTTTACACACAAGATAACATCTTTCTTATGTTGTCCATTATACAAAAACACTACCATAAATATAAATTAAAAACAAAGAAAACAAAACTATTTTACAATATGCATGTGGTTGTGTTTGCAAAAGAGCATGTAAGCTGCTTTAATTGATATCTTAATTATTTTTTATATCCAATAAACTACACATTCACATGCATTTGTACGAACGAACGACGACTTTCTTTATATTCAAGTTTTTCATTGGCATGTTTTTAATTTTTTTATTACATGTTTCATGTTCCCCCTTAAAAAGTATCTCAAGCAGTTATCCTGGTTTACCAACAGCATATGTGGCAGAGAAAATTGTCCGTGGCATGTTGCTCAATGAGCGTATGGTGTACGTGCCAAAAATATTTGCATTAAGTGTCTGGTTGCTCAGGTAAGTTAATATAAAAACAAAAAAAAATAAAATATTAAAAAAAGAAAATACTAAATTGATTCTACTAAAAGTGTTTTTAGTGTGAAAAATTCAACAACAAAATAAATTTTTTTTTGTGGTAACAACATTTTCACACAAGCATTAATAAAAATGCAACAACACCATTTTTAAGGCAAAAAACCTGTTGCGTAATTTAAGAAGATTTCGTAGTACTTTTTTTTACAAAAAAATTGTCAAGGACTAAGAGCGCAGTCCTGAGACATTACATTTCATTATAAAAATCCAATTTTGTATGCTTCTATATAGCTTTTGTACTTTTATTTTACATAATAAATGTTTATCACTGGTTTCAACTTTTTTTTACGAAAAAAGGTAAAAAATTCTCAAAAAGTGTCGAAATATAGACACAGAAACGGCTAAGGGGTGTCCGTATGTTGGTAAATTTTTTTTGAGACCCCAGATGAATTTCAGACCTCAGATATTGACGTGCAATGGTTAACACATAGTAAATAAAATATTTTTTTTTTCATAAGATAAGAATGGTGATCGCCTTCTCTATTGTGTTTATAATGTTAACCATCATTATATCACGCAATTGCAAGTTACATGTTGCTAACTGTTAAGCATCCATGTGCAAAGGCCCTTTATTTGCATACCTACAGAGTTGTGAAGGGTATATAAGATTTGGTACAGCCACATAATCTAAAAGGAAAAAAAGCAGGATCGGAAAAGTGGGCGTGTCACTTCTCATATTAAATAAATATTTAGCACAGAATACATAAATACAAATTTTTAACCTCTGCCGGTATATTAAAACGCTGACGAAGTAAAATAATAAAAAAAAGTATATATACAATTTTTATTTTTTTTATTTGAACCTTTTTTTTATTAATAAAAAGTTTTAAATAACAAAGGTTTATTGATTGTTTAATAAGATAAGGGAAAAATAAAAACAAAATACATACATATTGTAAAATGAAAGAAGTTTGTTTGTTGGCATCTTGAAGAAATTTTTTAATGTTTTTGGGATTTGTTTTCAATTTGTTTCTGAATTTTTACTTAATCATACAACATTTCAAAGTTTGTTTAAGAAATAGTTTGAGAGTCTACTGATAAGCATTAGTGAAATGCAGCATATAGACAGACAGCTCAAAGCTAAAAACAAAAGTTTAAAAACATTTTAAATTTAAAAAGCTTTTAATTAATTTTATTTTGGCTTAAGTTTATAAAAGTATCATATATTGTACCATTTTTTTGTGTCTAATAACCACAATACCAAAAAAAAAAAAACGTCTGAAAAAAATTACCAAATTAGGTAAAAGAATTACTAAAGTGGCATAATTAAGTAAAACCTTCAATAAATATTTAAAGTATAATTTCACGAGTGAACCGCCGAATAGTACATAAAAGGCTTAAGCATAGCAACACGATGCCTCAAAGCAAATCAAATAA
>NDXZ01024834.1:0-10342 GCA_003055125.1 Paykullia maculata | reverse complement strand
GTGAAATTAATTTTTGAAAAATAATAAAGTGCCAGGAAGTTTTAGACAAAATAAATGGTCGTGTCTTTCGTACAATTAAAAAAATTCAAGAAGTAACAAACATGCCTAAACCCATATTCACCTAAAATGCAAAAGGACTTTATAAAAGTCAGTTAAAAAAAGCCATTTTTTCAGAAACTGTTCAAAAATATAAGTCTTATGAAAATTTCGAAAAAAAACTAGAAAGAATAAATTTACTTTTTTGACAAAAAAACACCGATTTTGGAAATCAATTAACATGACTTTAACATTTTTTTAAGAGGTAACAACTTGAGATAACTTTGTTCTTTAGTTTTCATAGTAGAATTAAAAAATATAAAAATCGGCTAATATTTGCGAAAGTTACATGGACCGAAAGGTTTTTCTCACCCGACGTGTTCAACTTTGTTCCACAGTAGCGCCGGCTGTGGTCAAATTTTATATTTTTGAAGACAGTACTGGAAGCATAGCTCTTCCTCTATCGATGCTCCAAGTTTCAAAGAGATCTGATAAGTAGTTTAGAAGTTACATACAAATTTTTAACATACATACATATACATAAATGTATTCAATAAGCATCAAAATATTTCATATCATTCGTTAAGTATTCGTTGCCTTTGGGAATGTAAGTTTACTTTTGAAAAAGGCAAGCAATGCATGCATGTTTATTTGTTACACTCTCTTTTTTTGAATAGTGTTATACATTGCTTTACTGAGTTGATGTATGTGTGAACAAAAGGCATATTTTTTGAGAATGTGTTCATAATCACAAAATAGAGCATTCAAACCGTTCACTGGTACGTATGTACATTATTTAGTGAAACATTTTGTACAAGTTAAGAATCTATTGAAACTTTCTGCAAATGGGGTGTCTTTATCTCATCTTTATCTTTTACATTATTGTGGGGCGTTTTTATTGTGGTTCCGTCATAAGTTATTCGCCAGCAAGAGTTTTAATACATGTATCTTCAATAGTTTTTTTAAGGCTTAGGAGATTTTAGAGAGTGGGCGTTATATTGAAAAGATTTTCAAAATATTTGATGGAGAGATTTATGTTTATTATTATTAGGGGTATTCGTTTAATCACTTAAACGCCTCTTATACCTCTTAAACTTTTATATTTTCATATATTATTTTTAAGAGGTATAATAGGCATTTAAGCGATTAAAGAATACCCCTATTATTTTATCCTGGTAAAAGTATTTTTAACAGCTCTGCAAGAGTAAGAATAAGTCGTCTATAAAAGCTAGGACCAATTATAAATCAATTTTTACAAACTCTTTTGTAGACAGAGATTCCTTTAAATTTATTTGTAGTGAAGTTTGTTTTAAAACCAAGATTTTTACGTTATGTTTGTTTCATAAGGTTTGTTCCAGGTACTTAACAAAACAGTCCGAAATCGCACAAATTACTCTAAAAGCGTTCCAGATAACAATTTTAAGCAGCATTAGTATTTTAAAAATGTTCAATTGTGGTTTTTTGCGTTCCAGCAATTTTGGACAACTTTGTCACATTCAGAGAGTAGTTTTCTTTTTACACTCAATAGTTCGGACTGTTTTGTTATGCACCTGGAACAAACCACTTATTATTGGTCCTAACTTCCGACCACTAAAAATTTCTCTAAGTATATTTGTGACTCAGTTCTGAACGTTAAAACTCAATTTCGGGAAAACATTTGTAGTAGGGCTGTGTAAAACTATTTGCAGTTATTAACAAAAATCGGGAGGGGTTCTATGTAACAAATTGCATTAAAATGTGTGCGCTTATTTGGGCTGTATACAAATTGGCCACCTAACATGTACATTTTGTAAAATTTATCGTTCGACAGATGTTTTATTTCATCGCAAATAGATTATATCGCACTATGATTCACATGGCGCTACTCTGCCGAAACCACATATTTCAATAATAATATTCTCAATCGAAGCATGAAAAAAGTTTATCATCATGTGTTGCAACGCTCACCGCAAATTTAAACGTATTCTCCAGTGCATATTGATTTATTAGATAACTAATCTAAGTTAATCAGATGATTATTTTTTTATCGCTTGCCACAATAAACCAAATGATTATAAATAAAATTTAGTTTAAAAAATATTTTCCTAGTAGTAGATAATAGATGATCGAGAAAATTTATTTTGAATATACATATTTACGAACATATAATTATTGAAAACATGTTCTTGTTGTCTAAGCCAATATTGCCTACAAAAACATTCGTAGCGCACATAAAAGAGACTACAGGTCTCAGGTGTTTCGTTATTTTGCATGGCTTGCAATGATAGTTCATATAAATTAATGATATTTTCAGTAATAATATAAGATAAAGAATCTGTTCAAAAGACTTTTTAATACATACTATGTTTAAAATTGAAAATCGTATTTACATAGATAATTGGAATAAACCAGCCCAGCTTAATTTGAAAATTATGTTTTATGCAAATCTACACTTTTAATAAAACCATTAAGAATAAAAACAAAAACAAATCCAAAATCTAATTCAAACATGTAAAAACGTGTGATCGCCAATTGAACTATTAAACAAAATATTGATTTAAACAAACTATGATTTTTTTTAATTCATTGAAAACAAATATTGAAAGTTTTTTTTAGCAAAAACAAATTAAAAACTGCAGATACATGAACACTGTTACGGTTGTCTTAAAACATTTTATATGTCAAATATTGAACGCAAAATTAGTTGGTGGCCTGGTGAGTCCGGTCGGTCAATGGTTGATTTTACAATGTTTCTATCAGCATGAAAATGCAATATTTCTTTACATTTTTTTTATTGCTGTATTAAATATTGAATTTGTTTGTTGTTTAATATTGTTTTTGTTGTTTGCCTTTCTTATCGCCATCGTAAAAAAAAACGCTTAATTGTTTGATAAATGATTTTAATTAAAAATAAAATAAAATAAAACCAATTCTGTAGTAACAAAAAATTGCAACATTTACATAGGAAAAATTATAAACGCTTGGGAAATGTATTAAAAGTGCAATTGTAAAAGCTGAAGTGCTCTAAACAACATTTACAGCATTTAATAGCACTTTAATGACATTAAGAATATAAATTAATTATCAAGTAAAGATTTGTCAAAGCAACTGTGAATGAATGTAAGACTTGTTAATTAGACAATTTATAAAAAACGCTTATAAATCACAATTCTAGAAAATCATGTAGTAAATTTTGTGTACTGGGATGGGCAAATGTAAAAAATATTGATATATCGATCGGTTTTTGAGCGGATATGGGATAGGCCAGTTAAGTTAATTTAAAAAATGTTCAAAAATTGCTTTATTAAAGAAAACCTCTTTAAAAAATTCAGTGTGCAATATGGGCTAATCCCAGAAACAGTCTACCAAGCAAACATTTTTCAAACTAATCTAACTCAATTTTTTTTCAATTAAATATTAGACTAGATGTTTAATTTTATAAACAAAAGAAAAACAAACTATTTCGATGACCGTTAATACAAAAAATAATACCAAATCCTACCCTACCTCAGGTCTCTTAAGTTTATACAAGAAATTGACATTCTTTTAAGTGATCGTGTCATGACTTTGGTGTTAAATTAGATGGTCCTTTGCAATTGTTATTGGATTATCGGTGTTAGGAAAATTACAGAGTTATATAAAAACATTAAGGGATACAAAAATACATTCATTAATTTCTACTGGAAGCTCTAACTTTGGCAACTTTTTTAAAAAAGGGTGTTGTGACGAGGCCAATGAAGTTTGTATGACGAAGTAATAAAAACATACATCTTCATATTTCTTAATATATCGAAAACTAGTAGAGACACCATTCTAAAAATATCATGGTACTTAGACGACTTAAATAGCTTTTTGTATAAAAGTTATTAAAAAATTTGGAGATATATATTTTTTTAAATAAATTAAAACAAATTTTTTTATATAAATTATTTGTTATTTATTAACACTTGACATATTGCCAACTTTTATCAAAAATAATTGTTTAAATTCTTAAACACAGCAAAAGTTATGACATATTAAATGAAGGCTCCACAGCAATATTTTTTAATAATTCAAAGCTACAGGGTTGCCATTGTTTATCAAACTTAAAAAAAAATAAAACCGTTTTCAATATATACGCGCATCACTACATACATTCAGAAAATTTTATCAAAATCGGAAACCATCTGGTAAAAATAACATGGAATTACTCTACTAGAAAAAATGTGCGTTACGTAGCGTGCGTCACAAAGTGTTCACGGCTTTTAATAAAAAACTACAAAATTGTTTGACTCCAATTGAGTTATTTTAGATTTCTCCTATATTCATCTTTCTTAAAGGATTTAGGTTTTTTGGGATTTATTATGCAAACAAATTACGAAAACACACTCCAACTTAAAAACTACTTCAACTTTTTGTAGCGTGCGTCATTTATTTCACAAAAAATACCTGTTACAAAATTATGTTTTATGCCATTCGAAAGTACAAATAAAATCCCACTAAACGCTACGTTTTTTTTTTTTGAAAGACCAAAACATTTGTATATTTTAATCTAAAAACGCGTACGAATGTAGCGTGCGCCACGCAGGATTTGCTCATATACAATTTTTAATGAATTCTTCTTTTCTTAACAATTTGAACAATTTTTCAAATTTTATTTTTTTATTCTCTATTTTTTCTAAATTATCGATAAACCTTTTTTTACTTGATTATAAATATTAAATAAGTTTTGCAGAGATTGTTTTTGTATTTATTATTTTTAATAAATGATGAATCTGACTGACTGACTGATTTATCATCGCACGTTTGGGCTGTGCGATAGAGCTAGAGACTTGAAATTTGGACTGTTCCTCTCTCGTTGTAAGAAGGGATTTTGAAAATTCAAAAATAAACGAATAAGTCTAGGGGGCAAAAACGGGCAAAATTGTATTTTGGTTCTTTTTGGGGTCCCATGTAAGTACTAAAGCAACAAACTTAGAAATATAATTTAAACTGCGTTCGTCACTTCTCCAAAAAATATTAATACGTTTTTGGTACTTTTTTGAAATTCAAAGAATAAAAATTGTACTTTGATAGAATTAATGTTAAGGTCTACTTTAGCTTCTACAACTATACAGACATCAATTTGAGAAAAAATATTTGATATAAAATAGTACCAAAATTAATAATGGGAAAAGGGAAAAAATACTTTTTCAAATTTTAGGGTAATTTTTTTATATTTTTTGAGTTTATGAGTCTCGAAATGTAAAATTAGGCCTTTTAATCCTCATTGAGATAGGAAATCATATAGCAGGGGGTGAAAACGTACTTTCTCAACTTCTAAAGTGTTTTTGTACACTTTTTGAGTATATGAGTCTAACAATGTAAAATTAGGGCCTCTTGATCCTAATTGAGATGGAAGCCAACATGAGGGGTTAAAAAAGACTTTTACAATTTTTAGGACAGTTTTGTAAACTTTTTAAGTTTATAATTCTAGAAATGTGAAATTAGGGCCTGTTGATCCTCAATGAGATCAATCAATAAGAAAATCATATAGAGGGGCTAAAAAAACCCTTTTTCAACTTTTAGGGTACTGTTCTATGTTTATTTATATTTCTTTACTATGGGCGAAGTAGTACTTTAAATATTTTAGAGTTTTTAATTTAGGAATCTTGAATAGTAAAATTAGGGACTATTAATCTAGATTGAGATAGGTAATGAAATAGAGGGACGAAATGGAAGTTTTTAGTTTCTACAATAAACTAAGATGCATGAAAACACATAGATATAATTAACCCCAGTTATAGGACATAAAATTAACTGGGTATAATATTTTTAACCCACTGTTACATATACGTAACGCTACTAGATCGGTACTTCAAACGCGATTACAAAAAATTACAAAAAAAGATTACAAACAGAAAAGCAGAAGTAAATTTTTTTTTAATGCATTGTGCAATCGAATGTCTATTTTACGACTACAAAAAAGTATTTGAACTAGTTTCACCTTCGGTGCTGTTTTGTTAGATCCTTTTCTGAGCTGCTTAATTTGCTAGCTTGCAAAAAATCAAAAATGACGACACGCAAAAGGAAAATAACTCGCATTATACTTCTTTAGTCTGATAGAAATATATATTTTTTCTAAATTGGCAGAATAGAAAACAGGATTTGTTTAAAATTGTTTAAAATTTATAATTTATGTTTATGTAAAAAATTAGAAAGCGGAGAAAGTAGATGTTACGTATTTGTAACACTGGGCTGTTCCCAGTTCTTTTCGACCCACTATATCTATCTTACAAATAAGAACTAATATCATTCTTTTTTCTAATATATGTATACATGCTAATAGATATTTATTATTACTGATATGGGTATTTGACTTTGGAAGAAGCCACACAGTTTCTTAAGGAACTGATTTCTGATGAGAGCTAGGATAGTTCTATTGAGCAGGTTGTTATTGAACCGCTCAAGCTCGTAATTCAAATTTTGATGAAGATTCTGGAAAAGAAGATGGTAGTAGACTCCTGATTATTACACCAAATTTGGTGAAAATATAACTCCATTGTTCTGTATCTTAGACGAATTTGATGAAAATGTAAAACATCTTCAATACTTATTTTATTTTGATAACTTATTGACAACACCTGCTACCTTAGTGGGTTAAAACAACGTTATTACCATGGTCCGAGAACTATCAAAAAAAATATTATTCCATAATCTTGTCCATTACCTTTAAAAGATAAATTAAAAAAAAAACATGAGCGTGATCATATCGAAAGAGCAAAAAAGACAGACCCTGCTGTAAAACTTACAAAATGGGTTGACAATGTGGTTGTAAGTGTAGCTTCTACTATACATAGGAAACTACCTATCACCAAAGTTAAAAGGTTTCCTCGAAATCAGAAAAATAAAATTATGAATTATATGCGAATATAATCAGTATTGGAATCAAAATTGGAGCGCACGGAAATAATGGTGGACTTGGACTTTACACCGCAAAGAAGAAGGTAGCATGTTCCAATTAGATTTTTCTCTTGCAATTGCCACTCGATATTGTAAGTCTTATGCAAGTAGAACTCTCCTTAAAGCTATCGCAAATTAGGTAAAAACGAAATGGAATATTTAGGCTCATATGATGATGTAAATCACTTTGTAGTCGAAAAAAAAGACGTCGTTGTACAGGTCTTAACTGTCAGTCGCATCCAACTTCTTTATGCAAAAAATGTGATGTTGGTCTCTGTATCAAATGCTTCGCAAATAGCACTGTTGTACGAAAACATGAGGATTATTAGAAAGACCTAAATTACTTTTTAATCTTAATTTTTTTTTTTGTTGTGTTTTAAATATTTTTATTTTATAATATAAACTTAATGTATGTATGTGTTGTGAATTTATTATATGTATATAGGTTATTTTTTTATTTTTTCTTTGTTTTATTGAAAAAGTGCAAGGGCCAAAAAGTTTTGGGAACAGCCCACTGTTACATATACGTAACGGATTCCCAATCCCGTTCTAAGCCAGATACAACATTTTTTTCTTAGTTTATTTAGTGTATAAGACTTAGATAACTCACTGTTCCAAAATACAGGCTTCTACCTTGTCTATATCGCCGTGGGTATTAATGGGTTAAGTTAATACGAAACTTCATAGAATAATGAAGGTAAATATAAAACGAAACTGAATCAAATAATGCCAAACTATGTCTACATATTTTTTTTAATTTGTGTAAATAGAAATAAATATTTGGGGGATTTACAAGCCACTCATACGTCATATGTCCTAAAAATTTAAAATGGTTTAAGTTACTTTCATACTAAAAGTGTCCTAAAATAATATGACTCTTACTGCTATTTTTATTGTGCTGTCGTATACTATCCTTAGCCAAACAGAAAAAGCAGTAACAAAGAACTTAAACCATTTTAAATTTTTAGGACATAAGACAATATGATATCATAAGTTGCTTGTGAATCCCCCAATTGTATATTAAATATGTTACGATAAATACAAAATACCGAAACAGAATTTGAATATTAAGTAAATATTAAAAAATGAGCTAACGAAGTATCGGATTAAATGCTAGTTCTATATAAATTCTTTAATTTTACCAAATTTTTTACTTGTTTTATAAAAAAAACTTTCTATAAATTCCTTCTTTAAACTTTGATTTTCTTAAAAAATACAAGTCATGTTCTTAACAAACTCACAACCATCATTCTGTTATTTAACTTCATTGCAATTTATTAAATTAAAATTGTGCAAATTTATTTCTTAAATAACGACTCAGCTACATTTGTGTATACAATATTTATTTGCGTATCGTATTGTTGTATCCTTGGACTTATGCTGGTATTTAGTGTTTAATATTTATACATAGTTTGTGTTATTGTTTAAGTAAAATTGAAAAGACAAAATTAAAAAAAAAAAATTAAATTCAAACTAAAAGTAAAAGGCCAATAACTTTACCTTTTTAAGGCGTTTATTTCCAAACACTTCTTTCTTACTTTGGCAGACTTGCTACAGAAAAGAAAAATAGAAAAACAATATAGATACTTTTAGATGCGAAGATATAGAACGATTAGTAATGAAATGTTAAGGTTTACAAATAAGGGAGTGTTGCTGTAAGTTTGTAGTAGCCTTATTTAAACTTTCCTATCTATGTGCATAATCTGTAGCAAAAACAACCTTTTGAAGTTCAGTTAGTACTTACAATTTGTATGCATACACACATACATACACACATATGTACATATAGAAACTTGGAACCGGCTGCAAGTACTGCAAGTTGTTTTTGCAAAATTTTCTTTTTATTATTAAAGTACATTTTATTTTTTTGTAAATTAACAATACAAAAAACAAACTGTTTTAGTAGTTGTAAAAGTGTTACATTCCTTCAAAGACAAACAAACCTGCAAGAAAATCCATAGTAGGAAAAAATTTACATAATGATAGGTAGACAGTTTTTTCTCTTAAATATTTGTATAGACTTAATATTAGCAGCTGTTTAGCTGAAGACATTTGTTAAGTAAATATTGTTTATAATACATTAATATGTATGTAAATATCCATTTATATTTGTTGGAATGCTTTTAAGTTACTTAGTAAGTTTAGTTCTACAAAAAGGCCAAAAAAAAAGCACTAAGTACTTTTTGTATATCATTTATTTTGCTAAGGCACTGTTGAATTTTTTTTTTTTATATAAAACTAGCTCATAACCCGCTACTTCGTTAGCGCATTTTCCAATATTTATTTAACATTCAAATTCTGTAGTAGTTTTTCAGTTTTTCTTCTACTTATATGATTTCTATCTATCTACTTATCTTAATTAAAATCCATAGGCCCTAATTTTACGTTTCTAGACTCATAAACTCATAAAATAAAAAAAAGTACCCTTAAAATTGAAAAATGTACCTTGTTTCCCCCTATTTGATTTTCAATCTTTTTTAGGATCAAGGACTCATCAAGTTAAAAAAATGTAAAAAGTACCCTAAAAGTTGAAAAGGTAATAAATATTTTGCCCCCATATGTGATTTTCTATCTCAATCAGGATTAATAGGCCCTAATTACTCAGAAACTCAATAAATTTAAAAAGTACCCTTAAAGTTGAAAAAGTACTTTTTCGTCCCCTCATATGTTTTTCTATCTTAATTAAAAGCCATAGATTCTAATTTTACGATTCTAGACTCATAAACTAAAAATTTTTTAAAAAGTACCCTAAAATCTGAAAAGGTACTTTTTCGCCCCTATTTACCCGAAATATCTTCTTTCTTTATCCTAATATAAATATTATTTAAATTTTATTATATCATACTACTTTTTAAGTCTAAAGCAGGTTCCTTTAGACTTAAAAAGTAGTATGATATTTAAATTTTAAATTTAAATTTTATCCAAATTAGCCAAGTAATTTTCCCGGTTTTCCCCCCTTTTTGGTACTTTTTTAGTCATCATTCTAGTATCTAAATTTTTTTTCAAATAGTTGTTTAAATACATAGTAGTATAAGCTTAATTGAAGCTTTTCATTAATTCTATCAAAATTCAAAAAATTATTTTTTTTAAAAAAGTACCAAAAATAAGTACGAATTTTATCCCTATAAGTTCGAATTTTCAAAAAGTACCAAAAACGTATTCATATATTTTAGAGATGTAACGAATACAGTTAAAATAAAATTTCTGTGTTTATTGGTTTAAAAGTTCAAGGGGCCCCAAAAAAGTACAAAAATATAGTTTTCACCCGTTTTTACCCCCTAAGAACTCGAATTTAAAAAAAGTACCAGCTTTTTAAATTTTGTTTCTATCTTGTTTGGTTTAGAAGATAGAAGGTTACCGATTTTCCCCTTTTTTACCCCCTAAATATTTGAATTTTAAAAAATCC
>NDXZ01024825.1:3350-24819 GCA_003055125.1 Paykullia maculata | reverse complement strand
GATCATATTACCGTGACCATATTCATTCATGTTTTTTCTTTGCGTGTAGTACGGAGTCCGTACTACGGACTATAGTCCAGTATATACTCCAGCCTTTTGTCTGTACTTTAATCTAATTAAAAAAACTACATTTTGAATACCCCTATTGTTCTGTGACACTCTCATTTATTATTATTTTAACAAGACGTATGTAAGTATGTATGTATGTATGTTGGTATATGTACATATATTTGTTTTTTTAATTTAAAATTTTTTCCTTATTTTCAACAAACATGTTCAACAAGATTTATTAAGATTATCATCTAATTTAGCAATTAAATTTTATTTGTTTATTTGTCTTTTCTGGTATTAGTTTTTAAATTCTTTTGAAGCGTGTAATAATTAACAATTTATTACGAACAAGTCTTTTTAGCCCAACCTTATTATGCCCTACACCACAATACATATGTATATAAAATATATATAAAGTTTTTTTGGTGCTGAGTTTTTCTTGCGATTCAGTGAAGATTTTTATACATTTTCAACTTTATTATGAGAGATAATGTGATTTTCGAGAGTAATTATGGACCGATCATCACATAATTTATTAGAGAATTTTGTATTTATGTTAGACTTATTTGTAGTGGAGTTTAGTTTGACTTCAAAATTTTTAACAGTTTTTAAATGATTTCCGAACGTAGGCCTTGTATGGGACTTAGAGAGTAAAAATTTCGGGATTTGTCAAAATTCATTGGACAGATTTTAGTTCCATTTTTTTGTGGCAAAATTGAACGGAGTTTAAAGCTTTAAGGTGACAGACTTTTAAGTAAGCTAGAGTCTATCAGTGGCGATCACCTTGCAACACATTAAACTCATTTGCGTTAATATTCAACTTTTTTATGTTAAATTGAACTTAAATATTAAAAATGTATTTATTAATCAGCTACGAACGTTTAGCTAAATTCACTCATTGTGCCTGAACAAAAATTTTGTCTGGACAATTTTTTTTTTAATTGAGTTTGACGTATTTTATTTTGAAACTTAATATGTATTTAATAAAAATTGATCAGCTTTAAAATTTCATTTCAAATATCGTCGCCTTAGAGTGTAAACCTGCTAACTTATATTGAGATCTGTTTTATATTTGTATTGAAACTTTGTACCATTAACTATAATATAACTTTCCTTACTCAAGCAAAAATTGCCTTGATCGGAGCGGGGATGCGGCACCGCCCATGAAAAGAAAATACATAAATTGAGATATTTGGGAGTCGGATATCTTGGAATTTATGAACGAATTCGCTTAAAAGATTACTTTATTTGAAAATTATATAAAAAATGCCTCCTATTCACTTCTCATTTTTTCTATGTAGGTAACCTTGGCTACCAACTATTTTCTCAAAGGGCATTTCTAATTTTGTTCATTAGTAAATAACTTCCGTGTGAAGCCGGGGTCGCTCAGCTAATATTGTATATTGTTAGCTTAAAAAGCTAACAAACATTAAACCTTTTTCAACACTTAGAGTCCTAAAGTGAAATAAATGTTTTTTTTTAGTCGATGCTGCGTCTCTTCCTCTATCGAACGGTATTAAAATGTCATATAATGTAAAAAATGGATTTGGCAGGAAAATTGCGATTTGCGCTTTAGTTAAGAGGTTTACATGGACAATCAGTTGGATAGACAGACGGACTAGCGGTCATTACTTATTAGACTTCAAAAGGGATTCTAAACCAATCGTTATTATGAATTTAGGATGTTTGCGATTTTAGTGTATTTGGGCGTAACAAACATCAGCTTAAAAACCTTCTCACCGTTTTCCTTTTATTATTTATAAACTTTTAATGGGAAAACTAAATAAAAAACTTAAAAAAATATGATTTTGTTTTCGTAGAAAGTTCTCGATTAGTATAAATAAGGCAGACTTTTGTAAACAGAGTTCTTTTTTAAAAGTCCATTGATTTAATTCACAAAAAAAAAACAAAAGCAAACAAATCAAAAAAGTCTGAAAATAGGTGAATACTTTTATACTAACAATCGAAGAAGTCAAAATCGATTTGTGTAAACAAAAAGATCTTTAAGTTAAACAAAAAAATTTGAAAATTCTCTATCTTGACTTAAGATATTGTGTCACAAGTTAAATAATGAATTATGTTTGTTTGTCAAAAGTTTGTGCCCCTTTTTTCATTTTTTATTTTCAAAACAATTTTTCATTTTGTTTAAATTCCAACCAAAATTGACCTTGTGTTAAAAAAAAAAACATTAATTTTGTTTTTGTTTAAAAATAAAATCTTATTTAAAAGAATCAGTAATATAAATACGTGAGAAAAAGATGAATTTCTTCTTAGGAAGTGGACAGGTAAAAAAACGACTCGTAAATTCTAAAAAATATCTAATAAATTTTAAATATTTTTTTTTGTTTTTAGATCAGTGTGTCAGTAGTTTTCCTTGATCTTAATTGTGATTTACTTTCTTTTCTTTAAGATATTTACTTATAAAAACATATTTACATTGAACATATAAACAATATAAAATAAATTTTGTATATTTTTGGAAAAAAAAATTACAAACTTTCTATTATTATTTTGAAATATTGATTTTTTTGCTACCGCAACTATATACTTAAGCAAATGACATGTACATGTCATGTTATACTCAATATGTGTTTAATTTTTTCTAGCACGCACTGTATAATAACAGTTAGAACTGCCATTAGAACAGTTAAAAGGAACGTGTTTCAGCTGATTCTGCCATAAAGTTTCTATTATAAAAATGTTTCCGTTACAAATGCAATTACCTTCATGAAAACATACATTAGAAATATGTACATATGTATGTATGTATATATGTATTTCAGTTAGAAAAACCAAAGAAAGGAAAAACTATTAAATTTAATAACGTTTTCATTATTGTGGTTTCCTTTTGTGTTTTATTAAATTTTATATTTTCTTCTTTTTTCAACTTTATGTAAATTTCAATTTAATTTGTTTGCTAAAAAGTAATGCCACCAAATAAAAATCGGTAGAAAAAAATCACAAAATACAAATACACAAAAATGTAAGGGATATTCTAAAGCAATTTGGCAAAGTTAACCATAAATATTTTTAACATATTTGTACAAAAGTATGTATGTTCATATTGACTACCGAAAAATAAAATTGTTTCGCAAAATAAGAAATTTACCATACAAATGATATATGTATGCATGTATGTGTGTTTGTATGTATGAACAAACAACAATACACAAAATGCTACTTAATATTCTATAAATATTTAAGTATATTTATCTGATATTTATAGAAGTCACCCAAATCAAATAAACCTTGCAATTCACAAAATCATTTCAAACAACTTAATCAAAGTATCAAGTTAAAGGGTACAAATTATATTAAAATATGTTACAGAAGGATTTGACATTTTGATATACTTATATAAGATAAATGTTTGCTGAACTTAAATTATTTTTAATTTAATCTTTAAATGTTCGCAAATATCTTAAAAACTAACCTAAAATATGTTTGGCATGTCTAGCCTCCTAAGGTTAGCTTAGACGTCTTTTTAGTTATTTTAGGGCTTGATATATTTATTTTTTTTTAAACCGTAAAAATGTCTTCTCTATGTATATTTAAATATTTTTGGTATTAAATTTAACATACATATGATTATGTACATACAAAAAATGGAAACGCTACTGACTTTCTGATTTATCGTAGTAAAATAAAGGACTTTTTAGTTTAGAATACTAAGGGTTAAAAAAGAGCAAGAACACTCAAAACTGCTGGTCTTATGTCTCCCTAAATAAAAGGAATGCAATCAAAACTAAAAAAAAGACATTTTTCTATTACATACTTTACAGCATGTTTTTAAGAAAAATCAATTTATAATGCAAATGATAATACAAAGATAACTCCAATGCCAATGTATTGCTAATGCCAATGCTAATTTCAATGCACATACAAATGCCACAACGGTAAAACGGAAAAAAAAGTTGCATACTAAATTATCAGGTCAATTTGAATAAAATTTGAAACAAGACTTCTTCTAGTCATAAAGATATTATAGTGTAGTACAACTTAAACCACATTAATAATGCTGTAGAAAAGAGGTTTGGCACTTTCAAGAACACATTGATTTTTATGCACAAAAGGGTAAATTATTTTTGGTTCAGATTATGAATAAAACCGACAAAAGAGTTTGTTCTAAGTCGAAATCGATATAGAAAGTTAAATATATTATAATACACATCCTTTTTAGTTACAACATATTTGTTAGATTTGAAATATGTGTAAAATATGTGTTCAGATTATATAAACACCCTAGAACGCTATCCTTATTTTTTGTACACTAATGTCATCCTTCGACATTTTGGCTTCTACCTATTTCAGAAGACTGTAAAATACGTCGTGAGCATAAATATGTAATAAAAGAGATTTATTATTTAAATTTAGCTTTTTATACCCTTCACCAGAGGTGACAATTTCTACAATATTCATTTGCGACCCCATAAAGTATATATATTCTGAATCCTTATAGATTGGGAAGTCGATTTAACCATGTCCGTCTCTCTGTTGATGTCGTACGGACGCGTTAGTTGTACGGACGCGTTAGTAGTATCAAATAATCAGAAATTTTCCTGAGATGTTTGCTATTGAAAACCAGTAAAATCGCTTAATAAAGCCAAAAAAGACGACTACCGTCTGTTAAAATCCAGTTTTCTCAGCCCCCCGATGTTGTACGGACGCGTTATTGATTTGGCACAGCCAAATATAGCGCTCTTACTTGTTTTAGTTGTTGTTGAAAGTGACTTTCATAGAAAAGCAATGAGCAGTTATGAATTAACATCCATTTAAAAACTGTGAACTTTTTTAATACAGGCTTTTCCTTTTCGTTCATGGAATTGGCTTAAAAATAATTATTCATTAAATGTAATTTAAAGTGGAAAGTTTTAGTTCTACGTACTATTTTCATTTCATAATTCAAACTTAACTTTGTTGCTTATTTGTATGTGATTTATTTTCTGGAAAGCGAAATTATCATAGAAATTCATAGAAAAATACACAAACACACACTCAACCTACTGTTCGTTGTCATATCAACTGTCAGCTACAAAAGCATTAATATGTTTAGTACCCATATACATGCAGACATATATTTTTGCTTTTATGTTTTTATTTTTTCAATCTAATTTTATTTCACGTCAACTTTACTCAATCATGATTTAGATTTTTTTCAAAGAATTTTATTTTTTACTTTCGTTAATTCTTTCGTTTGTAAGTTGTGAACACTGTGTGTGTGTGTGTGTCTATCTTCTTCAGTTGACAGACTGACATTTTTGTTTTCCAAATTAATTCATTTGCATTTGACGCATTGATTTTAAGTGAGATAAGGGTCCAAACAAACAAAACAAGATGTAAATAAAAGAAAAACGGTAAAACAAATGGCCAGATGAATAAACAAATTATATATAAAGCAAGTTAGAGCGCTATATTCAGCTTGGACGATTTATTTTATAGACACCAGCAATATTTTATAGTATAATATTTTAGACAATTTTTAAAATTAGAAAATATTGCCTACATTGAAAGTGGGCGCAAAAGTAGGTGTTTTACACTGGTTTCTGTTAATTACTGCAATTAAAAACCTTTGAAAACAAAAAAACATTTATTAAGGAATGTACCTTTTATGGGAGGCGGGCGTAAAAGTAGACATTAAAGACCTGCAATCACATGCCACATTATACAGACTAAACAAATATACCATGGTAATTATCTGTTCCTCTTGTTATAAATGAGAGACTGTTGTTATGTTATGGTATGGGTTTGCTTTAACATACTCATTATTCTCATAAAAACAATATCAGCTACTTATGTATTGGATTAGATAAGAGACTTACTTGTTGTACGAACAAAAATACTTGTGTGTGATCTAAAAGAACTGTAGTTACACAAGTATTTAAAAAAAAAATTTTTTTTGTATAAAATATAAAACGCATTATATTTTTTTGTGCGTACTTTAATAACTTTGTATGTATGTGTGTATGTACACACATATGTTCTGTTTTACAAGTTTGAGAGAATCATACAGATATATTATGCTTTTTTTCAGTTTATTTTTTTTTCATTTATTTTCCGTTTCTAAGAATAACAATACAAACTTGTACCAGAAACAATAAAGTACGTATCAATAACTACTTAAAGCAGCAGCACAACAAAACTGTTACGTTTTGTTGTAACATTGCACGTCTTTAGAAGGCATGTCACACAAATTTTCTGTTACACCTTCAATTTCAATATACGAACATAATCCTTTATTCATACAACAAAACTTTTTCCGCCCCTTAGAAAAATTGTTTTAATGCTTTAATAAAAAAGCGGCGCAAATAGTTACCATTTACATTTCTATTTTCTATTAGTGAGGTTATGTTGACCTATTGACATGAATATGTTTCGGTTAAATGTTGTTTTAAATTTAAATTGAACGAAAAGGAAACAGTTCGAGAGAAAACGAAAAAATATTTTTTAATTATTGGGTTTGACAGCTGAAATGACACTTAAGGGAACAAAAGAAATAATCAGCTGATTCGCTTGAACTAGCTGTAGTGCTGTTCTACAACTGGTCTCCACGAAAACTAAATCGTTAAAAACATCAAATAACAAAGTTATCGATTTTTCTATTAAGTAACAATTTTTTTAACAACAGTTGTTATTGTTATCTAAACGAGAATAAATGTCTGTTGTTGTTTATTTTTTAGCATGTTTCCACGACGACACGAATAAATTTTTTAATTCCCTTATTTAATTATGTGAACTTCGCGACTGACAGTTAGTTTTTTTATTTTCATTAGTTTTGCTTTTTTGATTTTTTTCTATTATGCTTCATAACAAGCAGTTAACCTAAAAGCTACAAAAGATTCTTCTTTAGATACAACAGCTACTCAAAACACAATTTCGTCTATAAATCAATGTTGATGTGGCGAATAACAGTTACGATTTCACATTTATTCTTTATTATTATCTAATTTTCGTTTTCTTTTTTTTTAATTTGCTTTCGCAACTGGTTTTGGAAAACTATTAGTTAACTCAAATTGAATAACCTACAACTGAGATAATTTGAGTCAAAATTTGCTATTGAAAATTATGTTGCTTGTTTAATTATTCGGATTTGAATTACGAATCCCGAATATCTTTTAATTAAATAAAGATGCCACTTAATTTTACCCTACAAATAAAGTTTTCGTTATATTACGACGATTTTAGGATCATTAAAAGTACCTTGGATTAGACTGTAATATTAGACCACCGAATAGACGAGAAAATATACCAGATTATATTATCATGTAGACTATGGCCTAGATTATTGGCTGGAAAATTGGCTTGACTCTATCATAAAATAAACTATTAACTAAACTATTTATAATATTAGTAAATTTCGTAAGTTTCCCTTTTTAAATTTTAATTTTCTATTTTTTTTTTATGAATTTAATATCTAAGTTTTTCTTTAACAAATAATAAACATATGTATGTATGTACATACATCAACATAAATATTTCTAATGCTATTTAATGTAGCAAGTGCGCAAGCAAAAAACACATAAATAAAACATCAAAAAATTAATAAAAAAAATGTTTGAACATAAAAAATGGCAAAATATAACATATAAAAAATTATATAAATGTATACATATGAATCAAAGTGCTTGAGTTTGTACATTGTGTACTAGAAAACAGCATGTATGTACATATTTAAGTAAGAATATAAATATATTTTACATAGACAATCATATAAATAATTTTTATGATAAACGAAAAAATGATGTAAAAGAAAGGAAAAAGTTCCTCTTGAGACCAGAAAAAGATGACAGATAGACAGACAGACAACAACAACAACACTAATAACAACGACAAAACTATTCATGACACATTTACTTTTTTGTCGTCTCTTGCACATTTTTTTTAATACGAAATAGTTAAAATATGTTTTATTTTTTATTATAATGTTTTTTTGTTTCATTCTTATTAAAAAGAATTTTGTGGTCAATGAGGTGTAAATTGTCTTTAAAGTGTGTCGTAAAGTGTGTTAGTGTCTGTTTGAGTGTGTTCGTAAGAAAAGCCAATTTTAAAATTGTGTGAATAAGTTTTGCAGGGTTTACCAGTGATAATAAGGGGGGAAATGTGTGAAGAATTTAAAGTTTAAAACAAAGAAAAAATGTTTATATACAAATAAGAATTTATTAATAATTTTCTCTAAATATAAATATATCAACTATGAAAATGAATTGTCTGTACTTCAAACCTGGTAAGAGTTATAGTTATATAATACCTTCTTTATTTAAGTCTAAAATGACAAAAATCAAAACAGTCTGTGATACTACCCAAAAGAAATAATAATTTATTCGGTCTCAAGAGTGGCACATGCCATAGAAAATAAAAATATATTAGAAGATAAGTATATCTAGAAACAAAAAAGGATTTTGAATTGACGTAAAAATATGTTCCAAAACATTAAGTTTCATTTACTTTATGAACATGCTTTTTGCATTTAAATGTAAATCATAGTTTTTATAAAGAAACAAGTAAAATCATGTGTTAGGGCAACTTTTTTAGAAAAAATTTACTTTTTAAATTAAACACAATTTTTCATTGCATTACTACACATTGGTAAACGGCAAAAGGGTAGGCTATTCCCAAATACCAAGTGCCGCAGTACCAGGGTGCTTTACATAATTGATTTTAACATGACCACGCACAGACGGATATTAATAAATTGACTCCCTTATTTGTAAGGATTTGTATTATACATTTGTACATATATACTTCAATATAAATGAAATGATAAATTTCTATTTATACACTTGTCCCTCTGGTAAAGGGTTTAAAAAGTTTTCAAAAATTTTCTGCAAGCAAAAAATGTGAATGTGTGTGTGAATAATAAATTTCTAAAATAAATATACCCAGCGGCGAACTTTGGAGGTCTTCATTTATAAGGCCTTCTGTAAGACCTGCCTAGACCTTTTTTTAGATACAGTACTTATGCTCGCTTGCCTTCTTAGGAAGGTCCTATGGAAGGCATAATAAGTTTTACTTAAATTTTATAACAAAGCGGTTGTCTGTTTTTTTTCTGTGAACTTTTTACGTGGTAATTATTAAAAATCTTATTAAAAATAAAACAAAATGAATTAAAGATTACTTAGACGCTTGTCAAAATTAGAAAAATAAAAAAATTCCAATGAAAATTTTTAAAAAAAGTGATAATATAGTAGAATCTAAGGCCTTTGTCTGGCCTATTGAAGAAGGCCTCTAATCAGGCCTGCTATAGAAGGGAACGCAGAAGGCCTCGGCTGGCTAGAACATCGTGTGTAAAAAATTTATGAATATGGAATGTGGCAATAAGCCCGTGTGTCTAACAAATAAGGGCTTCCAGGGCTTACTACTTCTTTCCGCCGCTGGGTATGTATGTTAATTTGTTTGCGTGTTGTTACTTTTGTGTTATTTTAATTATTCCAGGAAAATAACTTGATTTTTTATTTATACACAATAACTTGTAGCACTTTTGATTTCGTAACTAATTTTTCACTTAATAAAATTGTTAAATTGTTGATATTTATGTTATATATTTATTTATGCATAAGAATATTGTTTTAATAAGGCCATATGCACATACATACATACATATATACATGCATTTGTACATATTTATGTATAAACATAAATGACAGTTTTGCAAAGAATTTCATTTTAAGTTTTAAAAATCTCACACTTTTGATTTTGACAATCATCACACATTAACAAAGTTTATGTTTATATTTTCCTTTACATAGGCACCCACCTTTTTTAAGAAGCCACCCACTTAAAAATAAAAAACATAATTTTTTACTATAAATTTTAGCATTTTTTTTTTTGTTTTTTGCTTGTTTATAAATTTAATTTTTTGCTTTGGTGGCGAGTTTTGTTTTTATAAAATATGGCACACTTTCAGCGCATTATTTATTAAGTTTTCACAACAACAACAACAATAGCAACAACAAAAATATTAACACAACAATCAAACAGTGAACGGATGACAATAATTGGATGCTATGTTGCCATATTAGAAAATGTATCTGATGTTTGTAGTTTTTAGGGATGAGTTAAAAAGATAAAAGGATTTTTAACCCGTTAAGTTTTACTTTATTAATATAAATTTTTAAAGATTTTTGCAATAAAATGGCACTTTTTTTTAACAAGGGTCTTTTAAAGTATCATTAGGTTTTATTTTATATTTATAGTCCTTTTTTCAAATAAAGGGTAAATTTTTTATTCACTGCCTGGCCCACATAATGCGAACGATATTTTCTTTCGAATAAATATACATATTTCAAACAAAAACAAATTTAAACTCGTTTGCATTTTGTGGGCCAGGCAGTTAATATTATTTGAATTAATTTTATTGGGTTGCATTTTTATTAAAACTTATTTTTACAGAAATTATTTCAATAGAAGTTATTTGATTTACTATTAATAAAATATTTATTTCAAAATTACCGTTGTTTTTTGGTACCAAAATAAATTGTTTGATAATTTCATAATATTGGCGGTTTTTTCTTAAAAAAAAACCTTTTCTCAGACATTTTAAGAACTTTTAATATATTATGGCAGCACCATAGAGAAACATTTGTCGTAAATATAAAATTTTATTCAAAAAAATTGAAAAATATTTATGGTCGTATGTACAAACATACATACATGCAAATATGTGTTTATACGACAACGACAATCATAGCTGCCGGATTTGCCTTTTTACCGTCATTTTTCTTTTTGTTTAAATGAGGTTATTTACCACCACCTCTTCTAGTGGTAAAAGAGACATAAATAAGTTTGCCATTCCATGCGTAACAACCAAGTGTATGTACATAGTATGTATGTATATGTATGTAAATTACATTCTTTGGTTCTGGTGACTTTTTGGATCAATTAAGCTTTGCTTGTCTATCTGTGTGAAACGTTCTCTCGGTCAAACTATAAAAATAAATTAACTAAAAATTATTCAAACTGTTGTTATTGCTATTTAAATGCAATTTTGTATTAAAAATCAATTGAATTTGTCAAGTAAAAAATTCTTAAAACAGAATTTTAAAAAAAATCAAGCAGTTTATGATATCATAATATCATTTGTCCTAAAAATTTTAAATGTTTTTTTTTTGTTGTTGTTGCTTTTTCCGTTCGGCTTAGTATAGTTTACGACAGCACAATAAACATAGCAGTCAGAGTCATATTATTTTATTATTTAGTATGAAAAGCAACTTAAACCACAGAATGTAATTTACATACATATATGTACATACATACTATGTACATAAACCTGGTTGTTACACATGGAATGGCAAACTTATTTATGTCTCTTTTACCACTAGAAGAGGCTAGAGCCAAATGATTTTGAAACAAATTTTTTTTATCATTTTTATTATTGATACGTATAAATTGTATAAATTGTCCAAAATATCGTTATTTAAACCATCTGGCAGCCTTAGGGCCAATAGAATATAGAATTCATTAACCGTATTAGAAAAAACTTAACGTAGAAAAAAAACAAATATAAATAAAATATTTAATAGATGGTTAAACACGAACAAACCACATTTTTATTTAATGACATTTATTATTTGCATAATTTAAAAAAAAAAAAAAACATCATTCAATTTTTGTTGTTATAAGAGCCTTTAAGTATGTTACGCAGTAATAAACAAAAGCTAAAGTGACTCATCTTTTTAAACTAGCAAGTAAGAGCTTTAAAATCTATAAACTAATTAAAAGCCAAGTTCAGATTGTAGTCTAGTTTAAAATTTTGTTGTGGCTTAAAATGAAAAATAATACAAAGGTTGCCAAAAAGAGATTAAAAATTGCGCTGTTTATGACGTCATTAGTGCAGAGTTTATTGAAAATTTTATATAACCAGATAATGAGGACTATTATGGAATCCGCGCTTTATTTCTTCGTAGGTTAATGTTTGCTTTTGACAGTTGGACAGCAACAGATTATAAAATATTTATATGATATTTATCGCTTTTAGTATTGGAATTATTGAGTGCTCCTCTATAGCATTAAATATATATTAAAAACAATTGCATATTTTTAGGCGAAATACTAAAGCAATTAACTTTGCCGGTTGATATATCTATTTTTTTGAAATCTAACTTTAAAATTTATTTATTTAATTTTCATTTTTATCCGCCAAACAAGGGTCTTTTAAATGTTTTTCATTTTTTATTCAAATGCAATTCGTAGACATTTTATATAAAACTATTGTAAGCCTTAAAGTATGCAAGGTTTTTTTTTTTTTTTGTTATAAAGAAATAAGTTATATACAGTCACACCGCAGTGTTTAATGTCTTTTGCAAGTAGAATCGAATTCCCATTTTGCCTACAACCATAAACAAAATTAATTTTTAAGAATTTAATATAAAAAAAAGAATTTTCCATTAAGCATAATTCGCAATAAAAAGTATAAAGCTTATATACTTTAGGAGCGCAAATAAGTTCTTTCTGAGTTTATCCTAATAAAAAGTTTAAAGTGGCGCCCTTAGTTATATACTTATGTAAGTGTTTGTGTCACAAAATAAAAATAAATAAAATCAGTAAAATGTAAAACAAAAACTTTAGGAATTAAACGGAAATTAAAACATTCCGGTCGGAAGGTGTGACATGCCTGAGAGTAAATTTAGTTAATATATTTTATATAAACATTTTTTGGGCTGTGTTTCTAATAACAATACTTAAAAATCAATATTACCAAAAGGTAAATGGTTTGTTCCGCCCCTTAAAATATGTCACATATAATTGTTTTTTCTTTGTAGTTTTAACTGAATGATTATCAAGACGATTAATTGTAGCTGTAGTTTTATTGTCCTTAATTAGTCGTCATAAAAATAAACAAACAATTTAAAATAGAAGTTTTATCTCTGATTTGATTTTGAAATAAAATAAAATATATTTTAGCTTTAACCTCCCCTAAATACCTGTTTTTAAAATTAATCTTATTTTTTATGTTTTGTCTTGAAGGTGCTTTCTTTTCCCTTAATAAGCAAAATCGAAATGGTTACTTTATCTAGCAAAACTAAAGTCCTAAAGACCTTAAAAAACTTTGTTATTAAACAATTTCTCTTTACTCTTCTTCTGAGTTGTCTAAATTGCTTTGCATTAACTAGGACACGTCCGATGAAAATTTCCAAAGCAAATTTTCAAAATCATACCAACATTTTAGATTGCAATTCTTGATTGTTAAACAAACACTTCTTTGTTAAATGTTTATGTAGTAGAACGCCTAAAGGAATGCTTTAAAATCAAAATCAAAATGATTTTAAAGCATTTAAAAGAAGAGATACACTTGTTTATAATTAATTAAACTCCATTAAAATGCAAATTAAATGTGTCAGACAGTTTAAAATTGTGATTATTTTATTTTTTTTATAATTAATCCCTAAAGTAGATTTTAGTTTATTAAGCAAATTAGTCGCCCAAGGGTAAACCATAAAATTTTTTGTGTTTTTTTTTTTTGAACTTTTAATAAATGTAGCAAACAGCAAATTTTATTTTGCATATTAAAAATGACACTTTTGGGACTTAATTTAAATATGTTGATAAAATTATTTGTTTAAATAAATTGTTGAAAACTCGTTACAAATAACACATTAAATCAAAGCCAGAGTACATTTTCAATATTTTGAGTAAAAGTTAGTTTAAAAATTAAGTGTATATTTTCCATGTTTGAATAAACAGCTGGAAAATTCGAAGTTAGATAGTAATTTCGGTTTTTAGCCGAGAAATTTCAAAAACATTTTATACGAAATTTTAAATTGATTTTTACTTTCTTGATAGAACTTATTAAAATTATACGAAATAAATAAAAATTGACTTGAATAGACAGAATTTTGAAGGAAATCTATAAATTATTTTTTTGATTGATATTTAAAATCAATTCAACTTAAATATTTGGTAAAACCTTTTAAAGAAATATAAAAGAAAAGAAACATTAAAAAAATGAATTAAAAATTGTTGTTTTTGTTTAAAATTTGTCGCATTACAATTAGTCCAGGGACAAGATTAATCATTGTTAGTAAATCGTGTTTGAAAATTTTGGCACTTTTTTGCCGTAAAAAAAATAGTTTCGTAAAACATCATCACATTAACGTTTTTTTTTTATACCCTTCACCTAAGGTAATTAGGGTATATATAAGTTTGTTATTCCGTTTGTAATTTCTTTAATATTCATTCGCGACCCCATAAAGTATATATATTCTGAATCCTTATAGATAGGGAAGTCAATTTAGCCATGTCCGTCTGTATGTCCGTTCGTCTATTGAAAGTTTTCTTAGCCCCTCAATGTCGTACAGTCGCGTCATTGGTATCAAACAATCAGAAATTCTCCTGAGATGTTTGCTATTAAAATCCAGTAAAATCGCTTAATAACTGACCGAGATAAAAGCCAAAAAAGACGACTACCGGAAATCGAGAAATCGGAAAAAAAAATTTTTACGTAAATACACGTAGTGAAGGGTATATAAGATTTGGCACAGCCAGATATAGCGCTCTTATTTGTTTTTAGACAAGTTTAAATTTGTTTTAATTTTTTTTTTTCTAAAATAAGAGTTTTATATTATGCTTTATTTTTGTAATTATTCACATAAACATTCAATCAATCAATTGGCAACGCTATTTTTTTTTTTTTTTTGTCATTATATCTGCGACAAGTAATGACACCAATGTTTCTTTGCAAGTTCTGTAGAAAACTTCATTTTTTATTTTATTAGTGGAACAGGAAGTGTGCTGGGTTTTTCGAACTTACCCTTGAATGTTGTTAAGGGGGACGAGGGGTACGCTAAAAAACCATATTTTCGGATTTTCCAAAAGTTTACTTTTTGTGACATAAGTCCTCTTAATTATGCACAAAACTGATATTTACAATATGTATCTAGAAAAAATTTATATTTTCGCTTACTTTCAGACAATGTTCGAAAATTCGTATTTAATTTAAAATCTAAATTAAATTTTTTGATAAAATGATACAGATAAATTTTAATATTTGAAACAGAATTAAAAAATTCAAATATTTTAAAGAAAAAAAATTAATGATTGACCTTTTTCTCATATTGTTAGATGTTTTGAATTCTGGTTTGACGTTAAATAAATATCAATGAAGGAAGCTTCAAACTATTCTACAGGTCGTTATACCGTAGATAGACGACAGCGTTTATTTGCATTAAAAGCTCACTAATGTGAATTAAAATTTTACCCTGACAGACGACAATTTTTGAATTTTTGTTGGTGAAAAAGCATTATTTATTTGAAAGAAAGCTTAAATTACTTTTGCTGAAACTGATTCATAATGTAAAAATTGTAAATCCACTAGCAACCATTACTCTGAACATGTTGCTACAAGTTAGGTTCGCAGTAGGACACTATAAAATAAGAGACAGGCAATTGTGAAAATTTGTAGGTTTGATATTAACTTTGTAAATGTGCCCATTAATTTTTGTACGTCGCAAATCGGTGGCACGTTCCATCCACAGCTCTAACAGAACCTGTGCATCGCGATCGCACCACAAACTTGCTTCTTTCCCTAAAAAATCTTAAAATTAAAAAAAAAAATATTAAAATATTATTTTTTTTATTATTAATATTTTAATATGTATTTCTTTTTTTTTTACTTTTACTTTTATAATTGTCAACATTTTGACGGTATTGCCATATTGAAATAGCTAAATTCAGTATAAATTGTGTTTGATTTTGTGCATTTACGCCAAATCTAATACACATTGTTTTGGGGATAATTCACAAGTTAATTTGAATTAAGACAACTAATGCAAATTACCACTGTCGTCTGTCTACGCTATTAGATTGTCATTGGATTTGGTAAGAGCAAAATAAAGTGATTTTTGGTCTGATGGTCAAAAAAATAAAATAGAAAATTTTCTCATTTCATTTTGTGTCTAAACAATACAATGAAAAATCATACATATTTAGAAAAATTTGTAAAAACTGTCAAATTTCTTTACGTAGTTCTTTTTTAAATTTCATAACATATTGTCTTCACACTATTTTACTTTCTCATTTCATTTTAGTTTTTGACATGTCGTAAATCTCAGCATAATACTGTAATGCCGGCTAAAGAACGTTATTTTATTTTCTTTTTTGTTTTCCCTAAGTATTCAAGAAAATTTCTATTTTATAGTTGCTTGATGTCTATGAAATATGTATGTACATTTTGTTTCGTTTTTTTCTTTATTTTATTCAATGCAAAAAATGCAAAAGTTTTGTAAATTATGTAAAATGTTGTAACAGATGTTGCTGCTCTTGGCATTACTTAAAGTCTTTCTTACATTACATTCTTTGGCCTAAAAGTAGGCCATAAAAAGTTTTTTATGCCTTAAAAAATATAACCAATAAATTGAATACTTTTAATGGCTTAGATTTCGGTTAACGGAAATGGCTGCCAAGAAACTGCATAAAAACGTTTGGTTAACTTAAGTTTTACTGTAATTTTTGTTTGGGTTTGTCCCAGTTCTTAATTTTGCATAAAAAATGATTCAAAAAAGTTTTCAACAGCCTTTAAGTAGGCAAAAACAAATTATTAAGAAACCTTAACTTCAAATTTTAATAAATCAACGTATGTATGTCATGTTATTTAAAAAAAGAAGAAGAGCTTTTTGACATTGAGCCGTAAACGTTTTTCCATTTAGCGTTGAAAGTTTTTATTGTTTAATGAAATTTAAATGTTAACCTAAAAGAAAACTTTATTATACCCTTTAAGAGAGTGACAAGGGTATGTGTAAATTAGTTTGTCATTCCATATACATTAGGGTGGGTTAATTTTTTTTTTTATCAAAAGTCGTATAGCAAAAACGTAATCTTCGCGAAATAAAAAAAAAAAAATCCTTAAAAACCATGTGTTAAAATCTTATGCCGCGCAAATCGACCTAAAGATTTTCTACTCCCATTGTGCTTTTCTTTCAAAGAAATTTTAAAATACGTATACTTATTTGTTTTCGTTTTAATAATTAAGTATACGTATTTTAACATTTCTTAAACATTTTTTTTTCATTTTACACTACAAGAGTAGCTGAGTACTTTAGTTTTAACGAGCAGGTGAAGAGCTGTGCTTACAAAATTACATAGCGGCCGTTATGTTATTTGTCGGCGTGGACTGATTTTTAAAATTTGTTTACATAATTTTGTAAAGTTTTTGGCGTTTTTAAAACAGTTAATAGCGGCCAAATTGCTTAAGCAATTTCTGTCATATTCGCTGTAATTTATTTAGTCCATTAACCGCAATCACCATAAAACTATAAAGAGTTCAACAACAATAATAAAATTGTTAATTAAAATGGTTGTTCTGTTCGAAAACTGACCCTTGTTTTCATAAAAAAATAATTTACAGCAATGTGGCCCATTTTAGGATGAATGGGTACGTCAACAAACAAAATTTTCGAGTTTGGGAAGATACCAATACACATGAGAACTAAGAGCATCCAATACATCTCGAAAAATTCACTGTTTGGTGTGAATTTTGTGTTGGCAGAGTCATCGGTCCATATTTCTTTGAGAACGACAATGGTTACCAACTTTTTTTGGCCTGATTTGGATGATATGCACTCCAACGATAAGTGGTTTAACAGAATGGTGTTACGTGCCACACAGCTCGTGCCGCATTGAACATTCTGTGCCTAATACAGCACTTGCGTTCACTCTACTCAGTTTAGCATTAATCGGTGTGCCTTTAACAAATGGCTTTGTAAGCAAGTGGTATATAATGAAAGGAATTATCAAATCTCATGCGTGGATTTCCCTTGTAACATTTGCTGCTGGCTCTTTCCTAGCATTGATATCTATGTGGAAGATGGTAGAGAAAATGTATTTTGAAAATGATGCAACGTCATGCACTGGAATGACACTAGGCAAAATTAATGATGTGCCATTTCCTATGCTTTTCTGTCTATTGTTTATGGCAGCTTTAACAGTAGTAACTCGAATATATAGCACTCCAATTCGGTTAGTAGTTGAGAAGTTGGTTTTTTTGATTCCCAGAAACAGTATACCAAGCAAAAATTTTTCAAATTAATCTATTTCAATTTTTTTTCAGTTAAATATTAGACTAGATGTTTAATTTGACTTAAGTAGCTGAGAAATTAAAAGCTGTCAAAACCATTAAAATGGCGGCGAACTTAAATCTTGCATGAATTTTTTGATTTTCTTTATATGACAACTCATTTTTAAAAAAGAAACAGGCTAGGGGATCTAAGCTGGCGTTTTCGGAAACTGTGAAAACTCATATTACTTCTAATCTTTAAGAAATCCCTAGTGATCGTAGAGAGCTAATTGACAGACGACAAAATGGGTTTTTAAGTTCTACTCCGCATTCGACACTAAAGGGTTAACTATAATGTGCATATGCTAGCTTATGCTGGCTTAAGCAGTTGTACGAATACATTTAAATGTATGCGCCAAACTATAATGTACTTAACCCCAAAATTTTCGTTAAGTTTCGCTAAATTTCATTTGCTTAAGCAAAGTACGAAACCAACGGCACTTTCCATACAAAATCAGCTGTTTTTAAATATTTTTGTATGTATGTACCAGAGTTGTCATATCGTATGATTTCTGAAGTTTTTTTTTAAATTCAAATACGTTTTTAAAGTTTTTTCTTAAAAAAAAGTTATTTGGAAACTTAAATATTAACACTTGAGAATCTGCCTTGAAGTAGGATTTAAAATTTCAAAATAAAAAATGTTTTTCAAACAGATATCATCTGTTTTTTAATTCTTTACTGCGCCAACAATAAATTTCATATTTAATCATCGAATGTGACATTGACATTTTTGCCTTTTGCAAAAACCCCCATTTTCCTATAGGCTTCGTTGCCATTTATAGTTGCTTGTTAGATTTTTTCCCCCATTTCCTATGTATGTATGTACATAGTAATATGCATTTGTGTTTACAAATAGTATAACTGAATATTAATAGTGAGATAACAAGTTATTAATACATATGAGGGTTGTCAATGCTGCTGCCTGTAAGTATGCAATTATTTCGACAAATTGTTTGATGGCATTTTTACTGTCGTTGTTGATGTTGGTGTTGTCGTTATTGCAATGATAGTTGACATTTTAATGTCATCGTTAAGATGCGGGAGGCATTTCATAAATGTGTATACGGGAGTATGAGATGGATATAAATGGTACTAAAATTTTAAGCTGTTGAAATGCAAAATGAAATGAGGCATAGCTTTGAGATAATAATGGAAGATAATGAAAATTATGATGTCATTTTAACAAATAAAATGTTTGCATGTGTTTTTAATTTAAAAGCAAAATATAAAACAAAATTAAAAAAACCTCATTAATGTAAAATAAATTTTTTAAACCCCTTAAAATAGGCAATATTTTTGTATTTAAAGAACTTAATAAATATATTAACTAAAACAGATGGCAAACACATATTTTAAAAATATAGCTAAATGAATTTTGGTATTTATTGTCTACTTGGGTAATCCGTTGGATTATCAAGCAGTGCAGTAGTTTGCCACTTTGGTGTTTGCTGGTTCTTATCCAAAAATTTTGATATCGAAACTATTACACTATAAGGATCAGTAGTCTTTGTTACTCCCATTTAATTATTTTCATAGTGGTAGGTGGAGCCAACAACTTCTACGCAGGTGCGTAGAAGAGTCCCTAGGCAGGAGAGCAACTCAGGGGTACTTGGAAACAATCGAAGTACTTTGAGTTGGTTAGCTGCGTTAGTAACAGGACACGGTTATTTTAAATACCATCTGACTAAAATGCAAAACAAGGAAGATGATATTTGTACACCTGGAAGAATGTCCAGCCCTGGCCAGCATTAAACTGAGAATCCTAGTCAGGCCCACTTCATGTGGGAAAAATTGGAAACCTCAGCCTAAAACAAATGCTGCCAATTGGAAAAGACTCCACGATGAGGAAGAAGGTCGCTAACTACCAGTCGATAGTCTTGCATCGCCTGAGTCTAAATATTTCTCTTTATATACATATGTATGTATAAAATTTGTCAATTTGAAATTACGAGAGAAAAGAGAAATCGTATGAAATTTCGACATTTTTAAAGTATAAGCTGATGATTAGCTGACGATTAGGTGACCTTAACCGTTAAAAATATAATCAGATTCACTTCATATAGGATTTAAGTTTGAAGATAAGACCATAGCTAGCCACCATATATCTTTATATATATATAATTCAACTGTACGTGTGTATGTCACTGAACTCCTTCTAAACGACTGGATCGACTTGAATGAATTTTCGTGTATGCATTCATTCATTTATTTTGACAACAATAGTATGGCGAAAGAGAAAGGGGAAAATTCGAGTAAACGGGGGGCGAAAAAGTACTTTTTCATCTTTTAGGGTACTTTTTTATATTTTTTGAATTTATGACTCTAGAAACGCAAAATTAGGTCCTATTACTACTAACTAAAATAAAAAATCATATACGTAGCCGAAGAGTACTTTTTCAACTTTCAAGTATTTTTTTATATTTGGCAAAACAACGTTTGTTGGACCACGTAGTCTTATATAAAACTTAATATTTCAAAGCTCTTAAAAGTATTAAAATAAATAGATAAAACTAACCATTAATAAGTGCAGGGGCAAATTTCTTACACAAATTTTG
Organism: Paykullia maculata; assembly: GCA_003055125.1. Taxonomy (NCBI): domain Eukaryota; kingdom Metazoa; phylum Arthropoda; class Insecta; order Diptera; family Rhinophoridae; genus Paykullia; species Paykullia maculata. Next base: position 4,170 of record NDXZ01024825.1, on the reverse strand, counting down.
TAACAATTTATCCATCTCAGGTGCCACCTTCCCGCCTGAAAATCTCCTAAGCATTAATTTCAAAATTTTTTTCTGACTAATGTCGAAACCATTAGAAATAAAAAGGGCAAATATAATTTTATTTTATTTTATGTTGTAGTGTATTATAGAGGGGTTTAAATTACTATAAAATTTTTGCTTGTATGAAATTATTGTTCATTTGTTTAATTTTCCATCACCTCTTCTTTTTTTTTTCTTGAAATACGTAAGTATAAAGTTCTAACTTCTATTATTTTATTATCATTTCTAACTATTTCTTACCTTTTAACATTATTTTCATCTTAAAATTCAAATTTAACTATTCATAGTAGTGCATACCCTTAGGTAGTCTTATATAATTAATAATTAAAACATACTTTTAGGTAACCGCTTAAAGCAAGCAAACAATATTTAAGCAAATGCTTTGAAAACATCTTAACACAATTTCTTCTTTATTTACCTTTCTTCTGCAACAAAAAAAAAAAAAACGAACTAACAACAAGAAAATAGCTTTTCATTGAAAATTCTTTTTAACAACAATTTATTCACTAAATTGCTTTTTATACTTTTGGTGTCTTTTCTTTGTTTCTTGAGTGAGCGTGACGGTTGCAAATGTCAGGCACGTTTTGAAAGTTTACCAAAAAAAAAAACACTAGTATTTTAGATTGATGAAGTATATATTTCTTGCCTTCTCGTTTGTTTTGCTTGCATTTCGAAGCTCCTTGACCCCAATAATTATGCAACGTTTTATTTTCCATTTTGCAAGTGTATAAGTATTTTTTTTAACTGCTCTACAATTTCA